>JAEIIJ010010252.1:0-33323 GCA_018904815.1 Drosophila ogumai | reverse complement strand
GCCAAGGCAACAAGCATTCCAAATTGGCACTTAGCAACCAACTTTCCGACATATATTTAATATCCCAGGAATTTTAAAGATTTACTTTGTATATTTATTACTAATTTTGTAAAAATATTTTTGTTTATTTATGAGTTACATTTAAAATATACAAATTTTTATGACCACTACCTAATAGTAGAGGTATTGTATTCAATTGTAATAAGTATTATAATAAAGGCACTACTGAGAGAATTTCTGAGTGAAAATGAACCTTTATTTTGTATACTTGGGGCATGGTCAAGTTGGCGGAATTATCTTCCAGTTGCAGTCACTTTTCTGACTGCAGTCTGGGCCAAGAAGTAAACAACAGCCCGACCAAAAGCCCGGATCCCTTTGCTTCGCAACCACCTACCATTCCATACCATTCCATCCTGTGGCCCTGTGTGGCCCTTTGTTTGTTCTGACAGGCTGTCAGTGGCCAAGATGTGGCCACACAATAATGCCAGAGATGTGGCCAAGCGAGAGCGGAGGGCCAGAAGCAGGGACACGTGACACTTGATGGGGCCCAAACCGCCATACCAAGCAAGCCAAGCCAACAACTGTTTGCCTAACATTCCGCATGCTTGGCAAGTGTGTTTGTCCAGGCCTTTTGCTCATTGCAAATTTGTTAAACAAATCAACAAATGCTTGAAACCAAACTCAAAAGACTCAAGGTGAAAATAAGCAAGATGTCCCAAATGCGGCTATTTATCTTATTATTACAGAAAGTCTATTAAGGCAGTATATGTTTCAGTTACTCCAGGAGTTTTTCTTCAAATTTTTCTAGCCATGAATTTTTCTTGCCATTTTCCGTGCCAACTGGCTGACCCTGTTCTGCCGAGCAGCTTTTAGAACAACGCCAAGATGGCTCAGATCGAAACCGAAACCGGTTTCAGTCCAAAACGAAAGAAGCCAGCCAACCTGCGGTCTCGTCTCCAACTTCAGGTGCACCACCGCGCCGTAAATGGCAAAAGTATGTAAGTAGGAGCTGGCAGGCCGGTGATGCTCCTCCTTCAGGAATCTGGTTTTCTGGCCAGGCACCACTGATTTCCGATATATACTCGTATACATTTCGTACTTTCAAATCCATGCACAACGGATTTACCATTGAAAATCGCTTGGGGGTTTCGTGAATGGTTCATCGGGTGAACTTAATGGGTCAGTTACTAGAACACTGAATGATTTTTTCTCAGCTTCTTTTGGCTTGAGTTGAGTCATAAACAAATTACGACGGTCATTCACTACGTGATGGATGCTGCTCGGTTGTGTTCCCGATAAAAGAACAGCAAAAACAGAAGCTGCTTATAGAGCTAATAAATAGCGATAAGCGGGTGCAGCGATAAGGAGGTGGCGGCGTCGGCAAAACTGCAGTTTCTGCATCGACCAAAACAACTTGACAGCGGGTCTATTTATAGCCAGCACAGTTAAATACCCTGTAATCACAACTGATTGCCGGGCACCCGAACTAATTGCAGTCTAGGCAATAATGGCTCTACACAGACAAAAAGGCAAGTGACCAATTACAAATTATCATAAAAATGTTCTGTTTGGAATATATACAAATTTTGGTACTACAAATTGAGATCACTATATTGTTAGGCTTAATTCAGAACGATGTAGATGTACTTTACTTTTAGCAAATATTTTAGTTACTTTGAAGTCTTAAGAGACAATTTTAAATATTTGTTTAGTCCTTGATATAGATGAAAAATTCTCTTTCTTTTTCAAGTGCACTTATAATTGACCTATAAGGTATTAATAAGCCCGTACAGATTTCTACGGTTGGGGGGTCTATTTTTAGGCATTGGGTCACGCACTTATGCCAATTGCCACTTGGTGAACGACGGAATGTGAATTTGAATGTGGAACGCGATTTGTGCACGCCAACTAACGAAAGTGATGTCATTTGCAGAGCCATTTGTTGCCGCTTTCATTGGCACGGCAGGCTATTAATTCTGTCCACTGGGAGCCAAGTCAAGAGAGCTTCGGGGATGACCCACAAGTGGCTTCCGTCGTCAGCTAAAACGGAAACTCCCCGTACGCAACAGGTGCGTCATAAAGGACGACCCAGGAAATGGCTCAGAGCGGGCATGAGTCTTATTTTTTCTATATGGGCTATTACTACAGTCGTACTTCCGTAAGGATTTGTAGTTGAAAACCGAGGAAATGCAATAATTTGGGGAACATTTAAGGGAGTACATAGGCGGTTTATAAGCATTAAAAAGCTGTTTTTTTTTTAAATGTTATTCAAATGATACAAGAAATCTTAAAGCGAAATTATTGCCATTTTTTATAGAATAATATAAAAAAAAAAAAAGATTCATTTATATTAAAATAAAATAACAGTTAATCAAGATACCCCATTTCTTTTACAAGAATATCCAAACCAAACGAAGTTCGACTGTGTTAACCGTTGGAATGTTCCATTTCCCACAGCTGACAGAGCGAGACGGGGTTAGAAGTGGTGCAAGGGAGAGGGAGCTACTAAGCTGATATGGAAAATATTAAGCAACTGATTTGACCGGTAGACGCACGCAAGCATGCACACACACCAAAGAGACTCACCTGATAATACGAATCCGACATGGTTTATGTAGTTCAGCCTGTTGAATCACTCGATGCCCTCGCTGGTCGTTGTTGTTTTTGCAGTTGCTTATTATTATTATTACTCTTGTTGTTGTTTGTGTCTTTCAGCTGTCAGTTTTGGACGATTTTTGGCTTTTGATTGGCGCCGCACACACACACAGACATAGATGTAGTTGTATGTATAAATACACGCGGCGCGTTCGCTTTTTTGTTTACTTTTCTTTGCGTTTTTGGAACTAGAATTGTTTAACACCTTAACACCTGATGCCGAACAGTATTTTCCTTTATCTTTTTTATCGAATGCGCGCTCTCATTTGATTTCCTGCGGTCGAGAAACAACAAAAATGAATAGAATTCAGTTGTTTTGGGCAGGGCAACATACACACACATACACAACAGCACACCAACAAGTGGCAGCGCCGCAAAAGGTGAGAGAGAAAGAGTGACAGAGACAGAAAGCGTCATTTACAATTGTTGCTTTTTTTATTGTATTCAAGGGGAACAAAGAGATGGGGCTGATTCTTCTGCTTCTTCTTGCCGCGCTTCCTCTTCTTCCCCTTCTTTCATTCCCCGTTCGCCCTCTTATTGTTGCTTGCTAAATATTATGCATATTCCAGAGACAATGGCGCCTCCTCCTCTCCCATTGAAATTGGCTCCAATTGAACGTGCTTCTTCTCTTTCGCCTCTTCCTCTGGGGTTCCGCTCTTGCAATACGTTTTATAAATAAGCTTGGTGCAAGTGCGAGGGGGAGGGGTGATGTGCAAGTGGCGGCAAAAAAGAGCAGCTCGCGCAGAGCCAAATGCGAATGTGAAAAGGAGGGGGAAAGAGACGAAATACCGGTTGCAGCAGCGTGTAAATGGCCACATCCGCATTTGTTATGCACCTTGAAATAATCGCACGGCCAAGATTGTTTAAACAAAATGTTCAGCCAGCGCACAAAAAACACACTCACACCGCACGCACACGCACGCTCACAGGGATTTACAATTATCTACTTGGACGGCATCTTCTTCATCTTTTTTTATCTTCTTTGAACAAATCTCATGTTATCTCGCTCGCACACACACACTGCCACACACGCTCGGTCCAGATCGAAAAATTCTTGCACTGCTGCTGCGTTGTCTTTTCGGTGTCTAGTTGTTGTTCTGATGTTGCAAGTTAGCTAATTACCACGCACTTGGGGTTTTAAAATCAAAACGTCGGTGCTGACGCCTGCATGCACAGAATAAACACGGCTTTGTTTTTATTCGTACCTTTGCGATGATTAAAAACCAAAAATACTAACTTGGGACAGTGTGGCCAACTTTTGTTTGAAAAAAAAGAACGGGAAAATGGTTAGTTTTCCTCAAAATCAGTGTGGCCAGATGCAATTTGACTTATTATCTGAAAAATTTTTAGACAAGAAAGAAATCTAGAAATCACGCCGAATTTGTATACCCTTGCAGATTGCAACTGGATCATCTATCTGGTTAAATAATTAAAAAAAAAAATAAAATAAATTATATAAAACTTTTATATATATACATAGCATAGAATAATTTGGATTTTATATTTATATCACAAATTTAAATACTGAAAACAAAAGAGAGTTTCATTACATTTACATTTTATTATTTAAATAATCGTACAATTTTATTTAAGACTAAACAGCTGGCTTTTTGGGCAGGGATCCAAATGCAGAGATGACGGTTCCCTTAGTGCCCGTAACTGTCGTGGTCAAGGCCGGCAGCGTGGGCTTTACCACGGTTGAAGACGGAGCCGGCTGATCCCACTTGGATTTTCTGCAAAATAACAAAGATTAATATAAGATCTAGGAAAGGTTTTCCAATAGCTGGCGTTATTACCGCTTTTTGGCCTCCTCTTCAACCTTCCTGGCCAAGGC
This sequence comes from Drosophila ogumai, assembly GCA_018904815.1. Classification (NCBI taxonomy): domain Eukaryota; kingdom Metazoa; phylum Arthropoda; class Insecta; order Diptera; family Drosophilidae; genus Drosophila; species Drosophila ogumai. Next base: position 28,834 of record JAEIIJ010010252.1, on the reverse strand, counting down.
TGTGGCCTGCTCCACCTTGTCCATGTCCTTGCGATCCTTCTGCCGCTTCACCATCTCTGTTTTCTGGACCGCCGCCAGTGCCTCGTAGTAGGACTCCTCGCCCCATTGCAACGGATCGTAGATCTCTGGCGGATAGTTGGTGCCAAACTCGTTGATGTCGCAGAAGCTGATCAATTTGTCGTAGATGCTGGGATTGCGGAACTCCTTGCGGTCCTGGATCACCCGGTTCATGTCCATGTTGGTCTGCCGCATCTTGGTGTACATCTTGGTGATCTTGGCCACCAGTTCCGCGGATGGCTTGCCCTTGGGCTCTGGCGGCAGCTGGAACTTGTACTTGGCGTACTTGGGATCCTTCTCGTAGCTCTCCGCAGTGCGTTCTTCAGTTGGAAAGCCTTCCGTCTCTTCATCGACCTCCATGGGAGTGTCCGTTTCCTTGGCCCCGTTGCCCGTGCTGCTCTTGTCCTTGGCATTAAGGCTGTCGCCGCCCTCAGAATCAGAGCTGTCACTGCCGCTAGAACTGCTGGACTCCTCCTCGCTCGAAACGGCTGCTGCGCGGTCCTCCTCCTCGTCAGAAATCAAGGTATCGTCCTGGTAGCTGACCAATCGGCGCACCTTCTTGGCGTGCTTCTTTTTCTTCTGCTTGGACCGCTTTGTTTCCGGATCCTGTTTGGTGGGCGTGGGCGAGGGTCGCTTGGGCGGAATGATTACCTGTAAGCGAAGCATTTTTGGTAGGGGTTTTCTCTAAATTCTCGAATATTTGAGTGGATTTTCTTGGTGCTCACCTGGGACGCTGTGGAGTTTTGGGAATCCGGACTGGCCTCCCCTTCATTCTCCGAGTCCGTGTACTGGGCGGTCAAGCTGGCCAGGGCGGCCATTATTCTGGTTGGCTTTGAGCTTTAAAAAACGTTAATTAAAGGTTTTAAGTAATTTCTATTAAAAATGTGAATTGTTTTCCTTTTGCCAGTGTGACCAGTTTTGGAGGAGAGGGAAATGCGCGCGTGTTCCAGCCCCATTGGCTACTGGTTCAGGCTGGTCACACTGCACTTGGCAAGATGAAAACAGAAAAACCGGAGGACCAGGACAGGATCCAGAAAAGGGTCAACAAGATCCTGGAGGCGCGCCTGGAGTCGGACAAGGTGAGTCTTACCAACCCCAGAAATCACCCTTTTAATCAATCGCTTTCCCTCCCGCCTAGGACACCTTGGATGCACTCAGTGGCCTGTCAACGTTCTTCACGGAGAACACCCTCCAAAATCGCCGGAATCTTCGTAGCCAGATCGAACACCGCTCCGTGGGCATCAATGAGAACTTCCTGAAGGCCTTCCGCGAAGTTAAGCTCTCGCTGGACGCGGTATGCGAAGATCTGGACACAATGGCCACGTCAGTGGAGACCATGAAATCGGATCTGGAGACGTCAAAGGCCCTCACCAAGGATCTTATCGAGCAGACCAACACTATGCAGCGGGAGCGGGATCGTTTGGAGGTGCATCAGCAGATTGCGCAGGCCTTTTTGGCCAGATTCCAGCTGAGCGGGCAAGAGCATCAATTGCTATATGGCGCCGCCAAGGATGCACCCATTGTCCACGACTTCTTTCGTGTGCTGGACAGAGTCCAGAGTATCCATGCTGACTGCCGGCTGCTGATGCAGTGTGGCTATCAAACGGCCGCCTTGGACATCATGGAGGAGATGACGTTGCACCAGGAGGGAGCCCTAGAGCGGCTTTACCGCTGGACCCAGAATCATTGTCGCTCCTTGGAGAACAATGAGATTGGTCCGCTGATTGTGGAGGCCATGAGTCGGCTCCAGGATCGCCCAGTGCTCTTCAAGTGGGTTTTGTTTTAATTTACTCTTAATGTTATAAATGAATCTTCTAAATCTCCTTTAGATACGTCATAGATGAGTATGCCATTGCGCGGCGTGCTGTCCTGGTGCGCCAGTTCATCGAGGCCTTGACGGAGGGCGGCCCTGGCGGCAATCCCAAGCCCATTGAGCTGCATGCCCATGATCCTAAGCGGTACATAGGCGATATGTTTGCCTGGCTGCATCAGAGCATACCCAGCGAGAAGGAGAACCTGTCGCTGCTGTTTAAGAAGTGCGACAAGCAAGGTTGGTATACTTTCTTCTAAATTAAACCTTATCCTTATCCTCCTCCTCATACCCCACAGACATTTCCGACCAGCTGCAGAGCGCCTTGGGTTACATAGCCGATGGCGTTTGCCATCCCTTGAAGGTCCGCGTGGAGACCATTCTGCAGGCGGAAAAGGACACCATTGTGCTGTTTACCATCTCCAATCTGTTGCGTTTCTACCAGCAAATAATGCGTCAGGTGGTGCAGGGCGGCAGCCTGGAGGATTGCCTGGTGGAGCTGCAGAAGAGCAGCGAACAGATTTACCTGGGTGCCCTGGCCTCCCAGGTGCGCAGTGTCTTGCAGCGTCCCTCAGGAGGTTCTGGATTGGCTCTGGAGCCACCGCAAAGGGACCTTATTCCACCGCCCAGCGTTGCCCGTCTTTTGAATATGCTAAAGGAGATCCTTTCGGTGGCCACCATGGTCGATGGCCGCCAAGCGGACATCACCAAGATCGTGAGCTGTGTGATTGATCCTTTGCTGCAATCGGTGCAGGAAAGTGCCGCCCATTTGCCCACCGTGGACATGGGCGTGTATCTGCTCAACTGCCTGCATCACATGCAGAGCTCGCTGGCTGTTTACGAGTACATGGACGAGCGCGTGGAGCGACTGCAGGCCCAGTCGGATGCTCAGTTGGATACACTCACCTCGGAGCAGGCCTCCTCGCTGGTGGCCAATCTCAATCTGGGTCCCATTTACGCCATTCTGCAGAGCAATCAGTCCAAGATTGAAACCAATTTGCTTAAGATCTTCATGTCCAAAATGGATGCCTTTTTGGAGCTGCCTGATGTCTTGCTGTTGCCCCAGGTGCAGCTCATCATGTCCAGCAGTCATCGGGCCACGGTGCAAAAGCGTTCCTTCAATGTCATTGTGGCTATTTACAAGCAGATTTATGAGAGGGTCCACGATCCAGCCAACGGGTTTGAGCAGCCAGAGCAACTGCTGCACAGGACACCTGAGCAGGTGGCCCACATTCTCACTTCTAGTTAGGGGGCAGGTGTTTCTGGTTATTATTCCAATTCGTATTGCTTATTATTGTGAGAGAGTAGCCTACCTTAAGTATCTTTTATTAAATTAATCTTCTTAAAATGCCTTAAATAAATGCAAATCTATAATTTCCTCCAAGATTTCTTATAAAACATTTATTACGCAGACAAACTTCACTCATTTTGGACTTTCTTTTATAAAACTAAACTCGAAACATACATTTCTTACATTTAAGCTATGACTTTTATATATTTATATGCAGCTCCTCCTCAAGTTATGGTCACTGTGGCCTTTTGGAACAGCTCCAGGGTCAAGGCGGAGAAGAATGCTGGAAAGGAGTTGCTGGCCGCCAGCTGCTGATCAATTGCTGGCTTAAAAGTCTGCGAGTAAGGTGACTCCAGGAGAGCCAAGCAGTTGGATTCGTTGAGAGTAATGTCCAAATAATCATCCGGACTCTCGGCATACATGCTGGAAATGCTGCAAGGAAAGAAAATAAATAAAAAATACATAAATAAATAAGTATAGAAGCAGATAACCCACCGATAGTTGCTGTTGACCCCGATGCGATCAATCCTGTAGCCCAGCAGCATATAGCACACATCGCGGAACTCCGTGCTGGCCGCCTTAAAGTACTCCTTCATCTTGCGCATCTTGCCATTGGCCGACTCCAAGTCGGCGCGCAATTGATTAAACTCCTTAAAGTTCAGGGTCATGCCCCCCGTGCTGGTGGTCTCATTCAGGCGCTGCTCCTCCTGGTCATCCTCTAGCTTCTTGTTGCGCCGCTTCAGACGCTCGATCTCCGCCTGCAGCTTCTCCATCATGTTCTTGCTGGCCTCGTAGGCATCGGCAGCGGGATTTTGATTTAAATGCACCACCTTGTAGTCACGCATGTTGAAGTCACCCAGCAGGCAGCGATTCATAAGCTCCAATTCCATTTCGCTCTTGCGACGGCGCAGCTTCTCGTTCTCCAGCCGCAGCGTGTCCAGCTCCTTTTTGATGCTATCGTAACCATCGGAAGAGGGTTCGGCCAGCATCTCCTGCTGGCGCAATGCCTGAATCTCACGCTCCAAAGTGGCACACATATCCTTGTAGCCGGTGACAGTGCGTTCCAGCACCTCGACGCGATAACGCACCTGCATGTCCTGCGTCATGTCGGCCTCGCTGGCATTGCTCATGGTCATGTCCTTGTCGAAATTATCCACCATCTGCTTGTAAAAGTCACGCTCCTTGGAGACAGTGATCAGCTTGCGCTGCAGCCGCTCCTTGAAGTTCTTGTGGCGTTTCAGGACCATATTAAGGTCCTCGATGTTCTTCAAGTAAACTGAGCACTTTTGCTCCATGTCACGCAGGGAATTCTGTGGAAAACGATTTATAATGTATTATTTTAATCTACTTGGAAGTTGGTATAAGGTTTCTACCTGCAGATGCTTGGTGTCCCACTTGGTGGAGGACTTCTCGGCCACTTGGTTTATGTCCTCTTGCAGCAGCTGCTCGATGCGCGAGCGCAGGGCCATGGGGCTTACCAGCGTGTTGGGCAAGCAGTGATCCTGGGCCACCTTAACCCACATCTTGAGCTCCTGCTCCACACCCGATAGCTTCACTTGCAGGCTTGCCGCCTCGGCCTGGACGCCTTCCAATCGGTCCAGGCGCGTCTTGTAGTCATTGACCTGCTCCTCAAGCAGCAATTTATCCCCAATCATGCCGTTCAAGCGCTGGTTTTGACCACGCAAGCGTTCCAGCTCAGCCTGCATTTCCGGAACGCTGGCCAGACGCTTCTGCGAGACCTTGGTAATCTCCTTCCAGTCGTTGTATGCGTTGATCTGGGACTCTAGATCCCGGATTTTCTCATTGGCCACATCGAGGCTGAGCGTTTGCAACTCGTACTTGCCGCGCAGCTCTTCGTATCCGGAAACTCTGGCCTTAATCTCGTCATAGCCACGACGGAAGCTCTCCAGCTCTGTTTGCGTGGCCTGAAGCTCCATATCGGCCCGCTGGGCCATGCGGCGATATTCGTCCAGCTCATTGCTTATGCAGAGCTGGACATCGCGGGAGTCCTGCTCCAGCAGAACCTTCTCCCTCTCCAGCTTGGCCACAACGTCGCCGTATTTGAGTTTCAATTGGTCCAGTTCGGCGATGGCAAGACTGGCCTGCTCCTTGAGGGTCGCCTCCCGCTTGCGGCTGATCTTTAGCGACTCTTCCATCTCCAAATGCAGTTTGCTGGTGATATCGCACTGCTCCTTCAAAGCGGAGCTCTTGTTCTCCTCCAGCAACATGGCTTGGCGGTGCTCCGCTTCCCGTTGCTCCAACTTATTCTGCAGCTGCAAAATAATAGCCTTTGACTCGATCAGCTCAGCGCGCAGGCGGCTGGCTTCAAAGGAACCCAGTCCATCGGTCGAGGAGTTGTTCAGCGAACTGGTGCTGGCATTCAGGCTGCGGTCTGGGAGCTCACGCTCAAGGCGCCGCTTTTTGGGAGCTATCAAGCAGAGGATTTATACAGTTATTACAAGAATATTGCAAGATATTGCGAGCACTCACAAGCCACAAAGTCATCGGAAAAGGAAGCGGAAAGCCGGTTGAAGAGCAGCTTCTTGGGCGCCGAGTGCGTGATGCTCTCGTTGAAGCGCGCCAACATGTTGTCCATGCTGGTGCGTATATCGTCCATTTCGATGCCTTTTAAACTTTAAAATTACTTATTTCATTGAATTTTCTGAGGTTTTCGTAAATTCCTAACAATTGTCAGTGTGACCAGAGAAAAAGCGGCGCGCTATCGAACTATCGAAACCTCGATGACTGCGAGCCTCAGTATTTTTTCGGCTGCCACCCAAAACTATGCCACGAAAAATGCCCACGCTCGTGGTGAATGCCAAACCTATCGTTAGCCGATAGTCGATAGCGCGTCGAGTGCCGAAAAATAAAAATTGATTTGCATTTGTTCTCGGCTTAAAATGAATTAAATGTTATTGTTTTCGCCCAAAAAAACTCATAACTCGTCACCATAACATCAATCTACTAGTTAAAAGGAATAAACCCAAGGAATTAATCAACTGCCAGAAACTAGAACGTATGTGAAGAAAAGGCGTGTGTACCAATAAGAAAAAAAACGGTAAAAAGGAAGATATTCGAATAGAGAATCTACCAAGATAAAAAATAGAAATATATTTATACAAAATAGCAAAGAAATAAAACAAAACGCGTGTGCCGCAAAAAATAGCGAAAATCGCAACAAAAAAGTGTATGTCAAATAGGAAAATGTGGCTCCGCCAGCGATAACGGTACTCCAATGCGCTCTCTCGCCCGCACACAGCCACACACGAATACTACTACCACTGCCAATAGCAAATCCTGACCACCAGCAGCCGCACCTATAAAAGTGGGCGTAGGTAGAGACAAATTACAATTACAAATTGCCCAATAGTGATGTATGCCAATTGTTTAAACAAATGCAAGCTGGCTTAAACTAATCTAGTAGGAAATTCCAATACACACCTATACGGCCACTCACACACACATCACACACATATTTATTCCCACGCACGGAGAGAAGGAAAGGAAAGAAAGGGAAGAACGAAGCATCGGCGCGTTGGAGAAATGTGCGGGAAGAGAAGATTGAAAATAAACGTGTAGTAGAGAATTTTTGAAGCACTCATACACACACACGCACACTTCCCACACTCTTTCTCTCTCTGTCTCTCTGATTATCCTGTTTGCCGCCTACACACTCACACACAAACACACGCACGCACTCTCGTATCGCGAAAAGCGTGAGCTTTGTTGGTTGCTCCAGCTCTCTTTGCCGCCCCCTCTGCCGCTTTCTCGCTAGTGGAGGCGCTGCTGTTTTTGTTGTTGTGCTTGCCGCTGAGTAAATGGCAGACCCTCTAAGCGGGCGCCGCTGGTGAGAACATGTCGTAATGGCCAGAGAGGTAAGTGGAAATGTGTTAAAAGCGAAGCCGGCAACTGCGGTTAAACCGTTAATTGTCCCGATCGCAAGCGCAAAATCACGACTTAAATCAGCTGCTCTCTCACTTCATATTCATATTCTCTTTCACATTGTAAAACCTCCGTTACGAACCTAGCCCAACAGCAAAACGGTGAATACCTTACACTAGCTTACAACGATTTTAAACGCTACAGTACAACTTCATTATAAGCAATTACAAAAATTTTGGAAAATAAATATACATATTTTATTAAATGTTAATTAGCAATTAACCAAAAATGGCATATTATGTTTGTATAATTCCGTGGACAATTCATAGTATTCAAACTTTAATTTATTCTTATTTAATTAACAACAATAAATAAGAAACAAATTCGACCTAAGGAATTTTGGCAGTAATTTGTGTTTTTTGTGACTACCTTTTGCAAGTGTATCTAGCAAGGCGTATCGCTGCTGCGGATATTCCGCGTCCGCATCCGCCAGAGGAACCTATTAAGCCTGTGTCCCGCATTAGTCTCTTTGTGTGCGTGTCCCCCAAGCTCTCCTTTGTATGAAAGTGTGTGTGTGTGCGAATCTTGCTGTGAGGGTGTGTGTGTTTGTGCATGTTTTATGCAGTTCCTTCGTTTCGTTTTGCTTTGCGGGTGAGTGAATAGCTTTGACCCAAATAACTGAGGTAATACTTACGCCCCACAGAAGCGCCACTCCCCCAACGCAACCCTCTTTCCACGTGCTGCTGCTGCAACTGTTGTTCTTCCTCCTCCCTTCCCTCCTTCCACACACACACACCCCCTCGAATGGCATTTTTCTCCTTTTGGTGTCTCCAAAATTGTTGCTTTGCGAAGTCCCTAAAAAGTGGTTGGGAATTCCTGGAGCCTGAGAATCCCTTTGACAGCGGTTGACACGGCTCCAGCTGGAGAAGGCTTTTAGTTTTTGGCAGTTGATCTAGCAATATTAAGCATAAACAAAACGAGATTATCTTACTGCAACTATAAAAAAACTCGGCTAGAAGTTACAGCTACGTTACAGCTCTGCTATCACCTAACAGTCCCAGCTGGCAATGCTGTTTAGAGAGAGAGAGCGTGTCCAACTGCATATAATATTGCATCTCTCTCTTTTATCCTTTTACTTTTTTTTCTTCAACCCCCCTTTTATCAAAGGACTCTTTGCATGCTTAATGTTACAGTCTAAATGTTGAATTTTTGTATACCCCCCTCGGGCCAAAAATAGGCTCACGATTTTCATTTGGTAAACAAGAAACAGTAACAGTTAATTGATCGGCTTTGATTGCGTGTAAATATTTACAAAATCAAACTCTTCGGATCCTTGGGAATACTTGTGGAGCGTGCGCGCGCCTTAGCGTCCTGATTATATCACATTGATGCAAATGTAGGGCAAAGCACGACAAAGGAGTGTAAACTGTCCAAGGGGGATAAAACAAACACAGAGGAGTTGTACAAGTGAATATGAGGATAAGTAAATGTTGTAGAATTTTGTGTTAAATAACTAAGAATGGCTTGTCTTAATTAGTAACGTTTGTGTCCTGTCCACACTCTTGGCTCCCCCCCTTCCCTCTCCCACGAAGCTTTCAGCTGCACTCTCTCGCATCCTGTTCTCACTGGAACTGCAATTCTCTCAAGCAGGATGCTTCGTGCTCATTTCAAGCGCTGTTAGAGCGCTGCAAAACGCACCCAGCCCCAAAAGAACAAGAAGCAGCAGCAGCAGTAGTAAAATCCGATGCAGCATCTCATCGGGAAACTCGGAAAACTCACAGTTTGCTCTGCCAGGCTGCCAGGCGCACACACTCGGGCAGCTAAAGAAAAGGCTGCTGCTGGCACTTTTCGCCTTTGTTCTGTGGCAACACCACGTTCAACTGGGTGTGGACCACACCAACAAAAAATCCCAGCATTTTTCTACAAAATAACTTTCCGAACATTTATAAAATAAACAATCTTCCAACCATAAAAAGGCAAATGCATATAATCAAGGCAGAGCAGCGTTGAATGCAAATGAAAAGGAAAACTCGGCGGTTTCACGGGCAAAAGGGGCGCTGTGCTGCAGGCGCGTAGTATCCGTATCCGTAAAGTGAAAGTGCGAAGTGCGAAGGTCAACCCGCCCTGACCTGCCCCAAAAATACGAATGCGAACTGCAAAGTGTACGAATGCGAATGCGAGCAGTGAAAAGCGAAATTTTAGGCCCATCTGCTGCTCGTCAAGATTTTTATAACAATCTTCCAAAGAATACCATTTAGTCAAGGGAAGAAAAACCCTATTTTTACAAGGAAAACACCTACATTTTGTGTGTGTGCCGCGTGTGTTGTTTAACTACATTTTTATTTTTGGTGATACAAAAAAACCATTTTTGTAATAACGAATTTTTCCCCGAACGCAAGGCATTTAACCCCCGGACTCTCAAACAATAAGCAATAAGCTTTAAATTTTGTAAAAACTTTTCACAAGCGTCGTCGTTTCCAAGGCGGATTTTTACCAAAAAACAAAACAAAAAACGCGTTTATATAACGATTTTTTAAAGAGGAGCGCTAGCCACACTTAAACATGGATTACTCGCCCCCCGACCGCCGAGTGTGAGACGAAAGGACGACCTTGAGCCAAAGCCAGAGCCAGAGAATCGAAAGCCAGCAGAGCAGCAGCAGCCGCAGCAGCAGAAGCAGCGCAGGATCTCGGCCTAAAAGTGGCTGGCAAGGGCGAAGCGAGTGCCATCTGCAGCTCCAGCTCCAGCCCCAGCACCACCACCATGTGGTCCAACGCCCTGTGCACGCTGGGCGTGACGAAGCCGCTCTGCAATTGTCTGAGCATCAGACAAGTGGCAGCCGCAGCTGCGGCGGCGGCCCAGGCCACGCAGGGCGTAGCTGCCTCTGCCGCCACGGCAGCTGCAGGTGTGGGTGGCGTCGGTGGTATGGGTGCTGGAGTGGTTGGTGGTGGCGCGGCTATCACAACGGGTCCCTCCGCGGGCGCAAGCCTGTCCGCACTGGTATGGTTCCCCGACACTGTCCCGCTTTCAGCCTCCGATAAGGCTTATCATATCAAAACCATTCAATCATACATTTTTTGATAAGATAGCTTCTGCAAATACAGTTGGAATTCTTTTAAATCGAATTACCCTTATCGAGAGTTATTTTTACATATTCCATCCATTAAAACTGGTTCTCCTTGTCGAGATTAAGAGATTGCCTTGAGTAGTTTGGCCTAAATGCTTAACTATAATTTAATACGGAAGCAAATATCAATCAATATGTTTATTGTTTTGTATATTATAATATATTATAAGACGAAAGAAGCTTGGTTAGTTAGTTGTTTAGGATTCTTAGTTATAACTTTAATTGATTTCTTGGGAATTTATATTTATATGTTCGTTTTTTTCTATGAAATTTTTGATTATAAACTTGGAAATACCTTTACCTTCACTTGACAAGTGTGTTTATAAAATTTCATTTAAAAATTTGTATAACAATATCATATATCCATTTAATTTCGATTTTACACAAACTTTCCTTAAACAAGTTTCCCCTTTTGCTTAGCTATTCTTTTGGCCTTTTGTCTACCTTCACTGGGGCTGCTTAGACATTTATTAATTTCCGAATTTATAATACCCAATCTACCACTACTACACACACATCGCTGTTAGGAACGCCATATGGCGCTGGGGCGGAGCAAACTGACCTATCCCAAGCCAAAAAAAAAAAGAAGAAATGCCCGAGCCCGAAAGGGGGGCAGCGTGGAGGGAAAACACAGAGCGAAAGAAATGAAATATTTTTATGAAAAGTTTTCTGCTTGTTTTCGGTGCGGAGGAATAAGCAAAATGTCAACATGAATTTTTTGTAATTTTTCAAACATTTTATTTGGCTGGAGAGGAGGAGGAGGAGGGATTACACGGGGACACGGAGGGGTATCCAAAGAGAGAGTGTGCTTCCTTTTCATATTTGTATTTGGGCTCGTGTGCGCTGCACTCGTTACTGGGTCACTGGAGCGCCACACTCATGTCCTTGCAATACATTAAACATTGCAGCTTTCGTCCTGTGCGCTCGCTCGGTTCGCCCGAAGTCGCTGTAGTTGTCGTCCTGTTACTGTTAGCCAACAGCTGTGAGCGCTGTTAGGCTAAAAGGATACGTTTCGCTTCTTGGCCCTCTTTTTATTCTTTTTTTTTTGTTTTCTTTTTTCGCCATACGATGGCGATTTTTCGTGATTTTTTATTGATGGGAAATATGAAAAATATAGTCTTATGGAAAGTGAAAGCTATAAGGACTTTCTTTAAAACCGTTTAATATACCTTTTTTGATCCTGCAGCCTTGTTGGCCTTGACATTTGTGCCCTTTTTTGAACCTCAATTAGCGGAACTGAGGGAATTATGACACAGCCCGGGCCTTGCCACACCCACTTGTCACTGTTTTTTGCCTGCGCAGCGTTTCACAGGTGTCACGCCCATCCTGCATCACACAGCATCCTTTCATACCTTCTCCATAGAATCCATAGAAATTCCATAATCCCTAATCGTATATTTCTTCGCAGGAGTCTCGCGGCAAGAGACCACTGAAAATCTGGGACAGCTGGCGGAATGTGCGCAAGGGCGTCGTAGTTGGGACCTTTGAGGAGCTCTTGGTCCGCGGCAAGGATAAGCTAGGGGTTCCTGCTTCAGAACCGGTACGCGTTGTTCTGGAGTGTGATGGAACCCAAATCGAGGATGGCGAATACTTTCGCACCCTGGCCAACAATACGGTGCTGCTTCTGTTGAGGCAGGGCGAGCGCTGGTATCCCACTGGCGTTGATGTCATAAAGGCTGGTGAGTGTCTGGTTAATACTGGTTGAGATCCAGAAATGGCAGGCAGTAGATCTTCCGAAAAGTTAATAGTAACAACAATTTAAAGAATTAAATCTTAGAAAACATCTTGTATTAAAATTGAAAAACAAAAATCTTTTGCCCAGCATTTGTTTAAACATTTCATTTCTTTACAAAACTGTTTACAAATGGCTTCTAAAAATCCCTTAATAGTTGTTTAGCTTTGATTTTATTTTAATGCTAAAGAAACGCTAATTTAAACATATTATTCCCAGGGTTATTTCGGATTCTAGCATTGTTTTAAAGCACATTTTCTTGAAGTCTAAAAACAGAACTCAAAAGCAATAAATTTACTTATTGTTTTAATGCGATTCTGTCAGAGAACGATTAAGGTTTCCATTGTTAACATTTAATTTCCTACGCAAGTCGTTAAGCAAAATAAAACAAATGCCAGAGAAACACTTTTCTTGAGTCTGTTTCAGCTTAAATCCTAAAAAAAACTAAAGAAAATAGTGTATTATAATTATAAGTAAACTTGCTGCGCTAGAATAATAAATTAATTAATTAAATTACCTTTAAAAAATCCACAATTTAATCAAATAATTTCTCTTTCAGCTATATCAGCTATACCGAAAATCGTCTGTGAGACGATCCATGCACTGGAGCTGCACGATGAAACCCCGTCGTGGAAGATCATGGACAACAAAGGGCGTGTCACGGTCGTTCTGCATTGGGATCAGCGGCAGGGTGGAGGCGGGAGCAGCGGTGGTGGTGGTGGCGGCAGCAGCGGTGGCGGCGGCATGTGCTCCGGCCTGGGCAGCAGCAATGGACTGCTCACCTCCGACAAGTATTCGCCCTCGAAGAAGGGCCTCTCCGCGCAAAGTTCGCTGGACAACAAGTCGGTGTCGTCGCAATCCTCCCAGCCACGCTATGCCAGCCCCCAAATAACGGTGATCAGTGACGACGGCCCGGCGAGCATATACCATCCCGGCGGCGTTGTCCTGCCACCAGGAGTTGTGATACCCGGCGGCAGCAGGCGCCTCTCCAAGCAGGGCAGCTCCTTTGACAGTAACGTGTCGGGTGGTGTCGGCGTGGGAGCTGTCCACGTTCATACGCCGGAGTGCGCCCACCACGCCCACACGCCCAGCAGGGCGGGCAGTCCCAGCACCACGGAGTGCGACTTCCACTGCTGTGCACTGCACGAGGAGGGGCGCAAGATAGCCGTGCACAAGAGCGTGGCCACGTCGCCCATTCAGGACGGCAGCTGCAGCAGTCCCCAGCCGCAGTCGGCACCCTCGGTTATGGATCCTATGCTGGGCGGCAGCGGTGCAGTCGGCGGTGGCAGCGGTGGAAGCGGCAGCATGCAACGTCGCTCGTCGGGAGCCAAGGGTCATGTACGTTTCCTGGACATTGCCCCCGAACGGGATAGCTCCGAGAGCGAAACGGAGAACACGGTGATGGAGGACGACAAGACGACGACGGAGAAGTTTCTGCTGCTGATCGACCAGCTGTCGGTGGACCAGAAGCGTCATCTCAGCATCAAGGACATCGGCATCATACTGGAGCGCCTCAACTCCAAGATACTCGACGTGGAGCGGTTGGATCGGGAGTCCGAGTCGGACGATTGCTACAACTGGACGATAAAGGCGACAATACGCGGCGATGCGCTGCGCGAACTGGGCGTCATCTACAATGGCAACTACTATGCCATCTCCGAGCATCCCGGCTATAAGGAGGAGCTCGAGGAGAACGGCGAGGAGGTCGAGGAGGAGGAGGAGGAGGAGGATGAGGAGGACAGAATTTAGATGGGCAGACCCACAAGTGGTGGAAGGTATCAATAAACTAGCGCATTTTACAAAAACAAAAACCGTAAAAAAACGACAAAAAATTAACAAAAAAAAAAGGAAGAAAACCAAAAAAATATATAGGAGTAGCCCAGCAGCTCAACAACACATACACACACACACACCAACAGCCACACATGCATACATATATACATATATACTTATATAAAATAATTACGAGAATATAATAATGCAAGTCGCACATTGTACAATAGTGAAGTAAGCATAAACGTGAATTATAAAAACAAAAAGGCGAAAGCAAAGCCAGCCACAACACACACCCCAGACTCATTCACACACACACAAGCGCGAAACCAGGTAATCGCAGTTTTTGTAGCATTTAGCGAGACAATTCTCAAAGAAGAGAATATCTAAAAATCGAATTGGAGTAACCCTCACGCCCACATAATAATTCACCAACAGCATGCACTTCCGGAACCCCCATATAATCCCTGTGTTATTATTATTATTCCTATTATTATTAAACGTTGTTGTACAATAGATGTTTCGTGTTCCGTTGTGATTGTGTGCCAAAATAGCCTTATTTAGTTGGATAGAACAGCCCCCACAGACACAGACTGCCAGTCAGGAAATCTCTAATCTGAACCCAAAGACTATAAGTTGTGAAGAAAAGAGAGATATATAGATAACAGAGACTATAAATTGTTGTTGCCAAAAGAAAAGAAAGAATGGGGAGACGTACACTAAAAGTCTAACTGTTAGTTCAGAGTCGGTCTCTCAGAATATCCTATGTAGTGTTCCTCAGAGTTCCTCAGTTGTTTTTTTGTCCCCCCCAAAAGAAAGATACAGGGTTAAGGGGTCATAGAAATAGCTAAGGATTCCAAATGTATTAAAAATTGTGGCCAAAATGTCAGAATAGAAAAATCCTTAACGATTTCTTTACCACTTCAACCTGTATAAATCGCATTTGTATAGTTCCTGGACAGCGAACACTCAATTATTTGTTAATGTTGCTACATTTTCCACACTCCTCCCCCATAAAAAAAATATAAGAAATCTGTGCAACAATTCCCGACGCATCATCCGCATCAGCATGTAAAACTGCCGTTATTTGTAGTGTTGTCAAACGTTCAACAAAAATCGCGCACAATGTTAAAATTAAACACAGAGTATAGAAACAATAAGCAAAAAACAAAAACAATGCTCTAAATGCCTGACAAACAGACTAAAAAATAAAGTAAACAATTAATGTGTAGTAGTTATAGACCGCGCTAATTGGGTAAAGATCAAGATCCATCGGAACTATCACACACGCAAACACACACACGATCGCAATCGAAAAAAATGTAAGCGAAAAAACACTGCCAACATCTCGCCATCAAAGATGCATTCGTTGAGTTTATAGGCTTCCACTTCCAGAACTTTGACTGTTCCATACGGGTATCAAGCAATCGAGTTAAAAGAGCAAGCGGCTTTTAAAGAGGTTTCTGTCTAAAATTGGGAATATGTTGGGAGAGGGATTACTTTAAATAAATCTGAAGAATTCGAGGAGAAAGGTATGCAGACTTTGAAAGAAAGAATTTTTCAAGATTTCTGATTTAGTAGTATTTAATATCTTGAAATCCTTTTTGAAAAGAACCTTTTTATATATCTTCAAAATTCAAAGAGGAAGATATTCAAACTTCAACAGACATCATTTTTTAAGATTTCTGATTTAAGGTATTAAAAATAGGTTTTCCTTTTAAAATATTAAAATTTCCTTTCAAAAAGTACCTTTTTTCAAATATATTCCTGATTTTAGACAGATAGTCCACCTTCTGCTGGGTGGTCTCTTTCCCCAGTTGCTTTCCCAAGCAGCCGTAGCTGGTCTACGAGCTCCTACCTCTGTCCTGGACCAAATCTATGGGCATGAAAGCCGGAAACTAACACCGCGAGTAGCAAACAGGGAATCCAAGCAAGCGATTGGGACAAGTAATCCAAGCCGAGGTCAGCCACAAACTGTATTCTGCTCTAAACAAAAACTAATGAAAAGTAAAAACAAATAAACGAAATAATAAAGTAAAACGGAAGAGGAAGGCGGAGACGGAGGCGAAAAGAGAAAGCGATTTTTAACAGACGTTTGTCCAAGGCACAAAATCTAAGCATTAATGTGGGAAATTAATGAGAAATGAAATTCCAAAGAAAAACCTAGTATGTATAAATGAAAAATTAAAGTTGATAATTAATTGATAAAGAGATAATAATAATAAAAACAAAAAGAAAAGAAAGGCAGAGGTTGGGAAAAAGTCAAGCCGAGAAGGAACGTTAAACGAGAACTCACAATTAGCAAAGCGAAAAACAAATTCATTAGCGTTGTTTTAATTTATTAGTAAGTCGAGAGCGGCAAGCGACCCAAAACCAAAACCAAAACTAAAAACACGCCGATGAATATATCTCTCCATGTGTATGTATGTATGATTAAAGGACCGAGTTCGAGAAGAGGAGTACAAGTACGTGGGCGGAGATCGAATCGAAGCGAAGAATACCTATACTCGGCAAGCATTACATAGTTATAAGACGGGAACTCGCAATACGATGATAACGATAACTCAACTTCCAAAACCAAAACAGACTTCTTCAGCTGACTTCCATAATCATAATCATTGTTAACACTTAACTATAGAGAATTAACGCAATAAAACACATAAACAAACACACAGCCCTTGGTTCCGGTTGCGTTAGTTAGGTTTTTCCGTTTCGATACCGATTACCCCGAGTCCTAGACAAACCCCATTTCCGTTTCCGGTTCCTTTCCCATCTCCCCCACTCAGACTCGTCGTCGTTGTCGTCGTCACACACTCTGTGTAAATGCAATCAGTTAGATTTATAAGATGAGAGAGAGAGTGCGAGCTCCCCGAATGAAGAGGCATTAATTAAGCTACCAAAAAAACAAATTGCAAATAATATTCATAGAGAGAGCAGCGGCAGCATCGTCATCATGATGCAACATCATGCGTTACATTGTTTTAATATATGAGAATTACGAATAAATTGATCAATTAACATATACACATACAACAACAACAAGAACAACAACAAAATAAGTGGAAAACTGTTTTTATTAATTTTGTTAAACGATAATGAAATCATTAAAATAACTCTAAACAAAAACGGAAAAAACAAAGCTAAGCGAATAACAAACGACAGATTAAAATTAATAACATATATATAAATCGATATATAAATACACACATTCACACTCACACACACACATAACATTGAGCAGAAAAAACAACAACATAAATTCAATTAAAAAGAAACAAAGAAAGCAAAAAAAAAAACAAAGTTTAAAGAACAAGCTCAAGCTAAAAACAAAAACGGAAGGAAATAAACAAAAAAGAATAAAAATAAATTTGTTCACAGTGTAAATTGTAACACACAGAGAGCGAAAAAAGAGAAGAAAACGCAGTGAGAGGCATGTGAGCGAGGAGCTATTATTAAAACATTAAACGATTTAAACAATAAAAAAAAACAAAAATAAATAAAACAAAAAAAAATACAAAAATTTAAACCGAAAAATTCGAAAAAAAAAACTTTTGTTTTGTGTGCAGATATTAACCGGAACTCGCATCGATAAACATTCAACTGTATATATTCGGGGGATTCACTGCAAATGTTTATTAAACATAGATGAACATGAACTTAAAGGTTGTCTACATTTCAACAATAAATTATGGAGCCAAACAGTTGAACAGTTTATTGCCGCCGCCGCTCAACGCTGGCTCATTTCCGATACGGCAAACGGTGCGTTTCATAACCATAAATGAGGCGCATTGGAGGTCGTGCTCCGATCAATGCCCGACATTGAGCTAAATATAGTTTTGAAACGCACTGTGTGAGGTATACAGTATGGGTAAGATTAGTATTAAGTGTGCTGATTAAGTGCATATAGCCTGTACATACATATACATATGGTCACGCATTCACAGCAATCGGTAAGAATCGGTAACAGTTAGGCTAATCACTAGGGACCTGCCCAATGGCAAAAATAAACAACAATAAACAAATACTTAGTGCTAGGCTATAGAACTACATTGAGCCAGACGACACAGTCACAGTCAGAGTCAGTAGTGATAAAGCACACTGCGCTTGGACAACCCAGTGGACAAAAAGACTATATTATAGGGAAAAACTATCGTAGTGTTCGTAAATACACCCAGAAATGAGTGTTTAGAGAACACAAACAAAGGACATACAGAATTGCATCCTTTAAAATTAATTGCCATCAAAAATATAAAATAATCATTTAAGACTCGCAAAAGATCCTTTTTGGAGCTTATTAAAATTAAACTTTTTGTTTTTTTTTGTTTTTATTATTTTTGGATTCCAAATAATACTCTTATTTGCTTTAGTCTACTGGGAATCCCAAAGAACAGGCACTATGACAAGTACGTATACGTTATATGTGGTCATTACTCATCCAAGATGATGGGGTACGTTGCGTTTGCGTTCTGGGTTGCTATATAATTGAATTAAGTAAGTCACTTATCGAACGCGTGACTAACAGTTAATTGAGCGCTTCGATTAGCAGTCGCCGCATTTAACCTCCTCACTCTCAACGCAATTGCCAATTTGTCTGTTTATCAAATCTACAGTACATATCATCGTATCGTATCAGTAAGTGTTTGTTATTGGGTCGTTTTGTGTGCTTTGTGCGCTTTGTGATATACATCTGGTGCAGATATGTGTACGTACATATGTGGTATTGTCTTTATTCGTTGTTGTCTTATATAAGTTAACAAGTGCGTCTAAGTAGTATTAAGTTAGTTATTTGACTTTGATTAGGTTTACAGACTACGGATTATCACTAAGCATGGAGGGTGGTAACTAGACTGGGCACACACACACACGCGAGCAGGAGAAGGAGGGACTCGAGGGGTGTCCTCCTCAGCCCGGTGTCTGTAGCTTGCTGCTCGATCGCGAGAATAGAACCTTCTTCAGTATATTCGGCTGCCATTTGATGGAGCTCTTCTTGCTCTCCGACGTGGTGGAGATATTGGAGCTGCTGGCACTCAGTGTCCTCTCCCGTTCCGTCACATTGATGGTGCTAACGGAGTGAGCGTGCCGCAAGGGCTTGCCACTATCGCTTTTTGGTGTTTTGCCAAAGCTGTGCGTGAACTTGCGCAGGAACCGATCCTTTTTCTTGGGTTTTAGCTCCGGCAGCGGCAAGCTGGTGTCGCCCGATACCGAAACTAAGGTGGTTTCCTCTGCTTCTGGGACACTGTTGTAGCTGTTGTTGTAGCTGGGCATATCGGTGACGTCCTTGTCGTTGATTTGTATCCGTATGCTGGGGGTGGTCACTCGCTGAGGGGCCGATTCCTCCATGGGAGAGGGTCTGAATGGGGAAAATATGAGTTTAAATTAGAAATCTGGGGTTTATATACTTAAAATATAATATTTTCTATTAATTTCGAGTTTGAAAAAGCTCTTCAAGTCATAGAATTTTTCTTATTAGTATTTTAATGTGAAACAAATACTTAAAATGCCTCGTAAAACATCAGGAATTTCATTTACTTGGTATTAAAAAATTCTAATTAAAATTCCCACAGCAAGTACCATATGAGCAAATGCCACACTGCGTATGGTTAATCAGCTTTGGTTAATAGGCCTTGGTATATTACCCATACGCAGTGTGGTATTTGCTCATATATTTTGTTTACAATAATTTATATGCGAATTTACAGCCTCTAAAAGTTATTGCAAACAAAGAATAAGGACTTGAGGTAATAAAATTAACATTAAAAACTAATTTAGACCAGAACTTTTCTTCTTTATCTCTATATATTCGATATTAGAGCCCATATAATCGCTTTGAATTATCTCAAGATTAATTTTCAACATCACATGACTGGCAGCCACTTGAATCGAGCCACTTAAAGAAATCTAAATGAAATAATCACTCACGTTTGCACCTGACGCGGCGCGTAGATGGAGAAGGCATCCAGGTCGTGCAGCGACCTGGCCAGCTTGTCCCAGAAGTTGAACAGCTTGGAGTCGCCGGCGTATTTAATGTGCGTATAGATGCCCAGGGTCTGGGGTATGTGCATGTCTGTCTTGTACAGTATGGGTATGATTTTGCGAGTGTGATTCTCTAAGGGAACGGAAACTGGTTATTTGGACCCATCAATGGTTACGTTCAGCAGCACCACTCACCGATTTGTATCTTCTGGGTGAAGTTCACGAGGTACGTGTTCTCTGGACTCCGGAGAAACTCCTCGGTGAGCACAACAATCAGATGATTACAGCGGGTGGCCATGAAGTGGGAGAGCTGGACATGTTCAAAGGGCACGCCCATAAGCATGTCGCGGTGACGCAGGAAGAGCTGTAGTTAAAAATAAAAACAGAAAATTTAGATGTCATTTCCAAGCCAGGTAACATCTTTACCAACTCACCCTGAGATTGTACCTCTCCGATTCCAGATTATTCATGATTTCGGTGGCATGATCGATATCTGCTTCGGCGTACAAAACGCAGGCATTATATCGGGGCAGCGGTTGACCCATCTGCACACAACGCTGATCCTCATCGCTCAGGATTTGGACACTCTGGCCCACGGTGATGTTGTTGCTGCTGCTGTAGTTGCTATTGTTGTTGTTGGCCTCAAAGCAGTCGCTGGGCGGCGGAGGACAGGCCTCAACCAGAGCTGCCTGCCGCTGCTCTCGCTTGACATTATAGCGACTGGTGTCCTTAGCTGCAAATCAAATTTAAATCATTTTATTAATTTAATTAATAAAAAAATGCTGCTAAACTTCTTTAATCAAATACGAAAAGCATTCGCGTTCGAGTTTGGCCTCCACAAATTAAACTTCCAATTTGCACGATTTCCTCGGAACATTAATTAAGTCTTTGGCCGCAGATAAAATACCTACAGCGTTGTGAGGCATCTTTTTTAGAATGAGGAATTCGATTTCTAGACCGAAAACAAAATACATATGTTCAAAGTCAGCGCAGTTTGTTATTTTTTTGAAATCAACAAACAACAACAGTCGGTTTTTGTTGATTTTAGAACGCAAATTCTATAATCAACAACAGAGGTCTGGGAAAAGGTCATTTTTTTATTTTTAAGTATTTAATTAAACAAAAAATGGATGTTTTTATTAAATTAAATATATTTCAGTAGAAACATAGATGAGCTTTCGGAATACTTATATGTTTTACCTAAACCCCGTATATATATTTTTAACAATAAGAAACTATTGTGTTGTGCTTTTTTATAAGACTTTGTCATTTTTGTTAGATAATCCCTTAACGGTTTCATAAATAATAAACCGTTTTTCTATACCACAAATAGCTGTTCAGTTGCTCAATAACAATTGCCAATAGATCTCCTTTTTTGACACTGATTTTTATGGGGTAAGTAATAAAGTTAAAACAAGACATTAACGTTTTTGGCTAATAAATAATGATGCCTCCAAAAATTAATCATTCGGAAATTATAGTTATTTTTTTTTTGCTAGCTACACATACACCCTTTTATATGCGTTTTTAGCTAACGATAGTTAGCGTTATATAAAGATAGATAAGAAAGATATAAATGCTATCTAGTTTAACTTGGATAACGTCACAAACATTCCCACAAACATTATGACCAACTCGAAACGTTTTTGTGCTAATAATAAATCTAACACTTATCTTTTGAATAGCTTTGCTCAATGGGTTTGGCGATAAGTACAGGTAACACAGACAGGACTAATTGTTGCAGATACCACCTCTTTATATATGCAGTAAATATTCAAATAAACACATATGAGTATAATTTCTAGTTGTGGTGTGCTGTATTTAGAAAGTTTTTAGGTATGGATTGATTTCTGTTAAATATTAAAGAACTACTATTTAAAAAGATGAACTAATAATACTATCCAAAGAATATCTTATAATTTACATAGTTTTATCTTTGTGAATGACTTACATATACTTTATTTGTTATATCTTTAATTTATTAGTTCTCGGTAAATACAAGTTTTCAGAATATTTATGACTACAGAAAAGCAATAGCTTCTAACTGGATTATCCAATATACATATGTACATGCAAATATATCTTTGAACAATATATCAAAGACTGGAAATGATGCTAAGAATGACTTAATGGTGTAAAATTTATTTTAGTCATTTAAATATCTTAAAATTTTATATAAAACAAAATAAGAAAAGCCTGAAGAAATATTCCTAAACATCGTACGATATTTAAGAAATACCAATTAAGCGAAATATTTGTTATTTATAAACATTGAGAACCTATATAGAAGGCAACTATAAGCTCTACCAAGCCTCACCCAAATATCATTATGACTTGATCATCAAAAACTTTATAGATCAATTTTATAACTACTAATAACTATAATATATGTTTCTGATGATAATTATATTTTTTCAAGTATTATAATCTTCGCAAAACCTACCCAGATTCTCCTGGATATCATCGCAGACATCCCATCGATCGATGATGCCAAGAAAGTTCTCCAGGTGCCCCACCTTGGCGGTTTGCGGACTCCTCTGGCTCCAGCTGATAAGTACCAAATCCATGGGATTATTGGCATTCTCATCCACAAAGCCCTTTTGCTTGGCCAACTCCGAGATGCCGCGCCAATCCCGCTGGTAGCCCTCCTCCGATCGCAGGACCTTCTTGCGGTTGAGCATGCGCGACAATTGGGTGCGGGTCTCCATGCTCAGCTCGGAGAGCGGTGTCTCATTGAAGTGTCCCGATCCGGTGGAGGTGTCCATGACTCCCATTCCCATGCCGCCGCCCGTCTCGGCCACCACCATGCTGTTAGCGGTGCGATAACGTCGATAGCTGACGTCAATGTGGGAATGTGGACGCGGCTCAGGCTGGACGTGGTTATGGGAATGGGTATGGGTATTGGAATGGGAATGGATGTGGAAGTGGGAATGGGTAGCCGCCGCCGCCGCCGAGTGCTGCTGCTGATGGCATACAAATCGAGGGCGCATTCGCACTTGGCGCTGGCTTTATTGGAATAATTGGTGTTTGTTTGCTGGTGTTTGTTCCCCTTTATTCCCCGCCGTTGCCGTCGTCTCAGCTTATTCCTGGTGGATGTGGTGGATGCGACCGACGATACGTATTTATCAACTGACGTTTATCAGTCGAGAGCGCGCACACAATAATAATAAAAGAGAAGCGCGTGAGCTTTGCTATTGTTTTTTACGTTCTCCTCGCTGCTTCTTTTTTTTTTTTGTGTGAAGATCGCGCGTGCTCTGTTGCGGGCGGATGGAACTGGAACTGGTTACGCGTCCGGGGGGTGGTGTCAAGTCGGGGCGGGGGACATGGACAGGGGGCAGACGACCGTGCGCGAAATGTGCCGCGAGTGACCTCCAGCACCTTTGCCGCGTCACCGTCACCGTCGTTGGACGTTGTTTTTGTCCCTCGATTGTTGTTTTGTTGTCGTTTTTCTTTTTGTTTTTGGGGATTCAAATTCGGTTTTTATTTATCTGTCTGCCTGCTCGATCTTCTTGTCTGGCGTATGATTTTTGTTTAAATATTATAATGTATATATATATTCTCGCACACACACATACACACGCGTACTAAACACAAAAATAAATTTCGACTTGGCGAGAGATTGCTCGAGTGCTCGTCCGCTCCGGTTTGTTGTTTTTTTACGTCTGGTTCTGTCCGCCGTTTTGTGCTTTTGTTTCTGCCCCGTTGTCTCGTCTCTCTTTCTTCCTCTTTGCCCTGCTCCTTCCTCGCTTGTTTATTTTGGTTTCACGTCCACGCGGAAAGCTTGCGGGGGAGCACAGGTGGGATAACGGGAACTATCAGCTCAGCTGGTTCTAGTCTGGCGGCGACTGTTTTACACGCTCCCAGTATTTACACACTGGTTAATTGCTAATTGCTAATTAAATTGTGTTCAGTTTTTTTCTTGCTGCTATCTTTTTTCTCTCTGCGCTGAGGCACAGATCACGATAACGAAATAAGCTCGGTGCACTTGTTATCGATATGCCAAAGCTAGGGTCCGAAGCTACGTGACTTGGTATTTTTTAAGCAACTCTTATGTACGGTCATACTGCTGCCACCATTAAAATACTGCATTTGAGCTTTTGATTGGTCCTATAGTTCTGAAAGTTTTCAACAGATGACGCCACCATGAAAACCGCGGGGGAATTTGAATTATTGCTTAGTTTTTTCTTAAAACAAAAAGAACAACATATTAAAACAACAATTTTTCCAGCAAAATTGTATTTATATATTATTTTATTTTATTGCAGTTTAAAGAACCCCTATTTCTATGCCCCTACTGAAGACTTTGGCTACAAAACTTAGGAAAATAAAATATTAAAACATTTAGAGTGTGTTATTAATCAACAATACTTACCTATTTGTTATTAATGAAATATTTCCAATTAAATTCACCGCGTAAATACCCCACTTTCGCTTTTAAACCTTTGCTCCCCCAAATATTACGTATACGCATAAATAATACAACAACTTGGTTGTCCACTTGTAAATTCAGTTTATTTTCATTTGATTTTTCTTCGCTTTTATTTTTGTTTTGTATTTTTGTTTTTGTTGTTCGCTGCCCGCATACGTGCTTTCCAACAGACTTCAGTTACAAATACTGAGATATACTTACTACGCAGGTGACACAAATTGATTTATCGCTTGTATGGCTTTTGTTTGACTTTGACTTTGAGTTTTACTTGTTACTTGTTAGGTTTTTTCGTTTTTTGATTTGCATTTGCAACATTTCTTTGCTTGATGAATAAAACGCTGAAGGCGTTTAAATGTATTTGTTTTTAAATATATATTTGTTTTTCGCTTGCTTTGTTTATGGTTTATTTGTTTTTCTTTTTGGTTTTTCTGCATTTCCCAGCAACAATTAACAGTTAAAGTTGATTCAACACACAAGTTGAAGTGTATTATTACCTGTTTTCTGTTTGATTTCCGTTCTTAATTTATTAAATGTTGATTTACTTGGATAAGCCCACACATTATTTATTTATTTACTTGGAATTTACCCATTTTGTGTGTCGTTTTGTGTGTTGTTTGTTGTCCTATTTACAATACATTTGCTGTGTGTGTGTTTGTGTGTATTTGTCTTTCGTTATATTTTTCATTTTGTAAATAATTGCTCAAACTGGATTGGGCACCAAAAGTCTCTCGTTCAAAGGCTAAAAAGTTTGATTTTTACTCGAGAAATATAATTTTGTTATTCATTAATTTATGATCGCTGTGGCTGCGTGTTTTCTGTATTATTCATATTTTTTGTTGCCCTAAAACGTTACGAGTATTTCAATTACATCAATTTACTTGCTTCGATCGTAGTTCTTCTTGGTTTTTGTATAATAATTCAGCTTACATTTTTACATTTATCTAGCCATAATTACAGACATTAGTTTGTATGGGTTTTTAATTAGTTTTCTCTGAATTTATCTCCCTCGCCTTCTGCAGTTAATCTCCGGTTTACCTTTTCGTTAGCTATAGCATGCGGTTAAATCAAGTATATATATCTTCGCCTCTGCCTGCCTACCTGCCTGCCGACTTTGTTAAATGCAATTATCAAGCACAATGTTTTGCTTCTGCTTTTGTTTATATTAAATATCCCCTGTGGTTGCCGTGTCTCTGTTAATCTGAATTTAATTATTTAGCCTCCGTAGCCTTTGTGTGTGCCTTTGGTCAAATATGAAATTGATTCCAGGACCAAGAAATGCAAATCTTACAAATCTGAATGAGGTGTGTGTGGGGTCTGTGTTGTGTGTGTCTGTCTTTGACGTACTTGTATTTGCATTTAACAACAACAACTCTCCTGCCGCCCTAAGTAGATTAAGTGTTTTTTGTTTACAATTTATTGAGCTAATTTAAAGCTTTCAATTTGTTTTTCGTCCTGTCTGCCGAGTCGAACGTCTGCCTTCTCCAAAATTTCCCAAGAAAAGTATGAATTTTTAAAATTATTTTCATTAAAATAAAAAGGGAATTTTGTTTTTGAAAAGTTTTTGTAAGGAATATATTTTCTGTTATTAATATTTATCAATATAAATAAACTAAGCTCCTCAAAAATATATTAGTTTATTTTTAAAGGATATAACATCCAGGAAAACCATTCAAAACAAATAAAGCAATTACAGAATGTACTTTAAAATATGAATATTAACCCATTCAATTTTTAAATAATTTTTTATTTAATATATATTTCTTAAAATAACTTGAAATAATTATTTCAAGTTGTCTTAAGTCCTCTAAAAAATATTAAATTTATAATAAAAGAATCCAGTTGCCTGAAAACACTTAAAAAATGTTAACTTACTTAAGGAAAAATTAATTTTGTTGTAATAAATATTCAACAAAGAAGGTTATAATAAATAATTTAAACTGTCTACAGTTCTTTTTAAATAACAAACTTAAATTTAAAACCTAATCTCTGGAAAACTTATTACTTTTTGCTTACAACTTTCCTATTTAATTTTAAATTAATGTTTTATATTCAATAATTTCCAGTAAAAGCTGGCAAAACAATTTATTTAATACAAATTCCAAAGACTTTGTAATTTTCCCCTGTCTATACATATCAGACTTGTCTGATTTATGTGAATAAATCAATGGCAAACCTTGTGGTTTGTGGCTGTGGAAACGCATTAAGCTAATGTTTAGGCTGTCAAACTCACATTTGTCTTGGCAAGAAGGCTTTTAATTTGCAAAATGTGCAGTTGAGCGAATGTTTTTGGGAATATTTTCCCAATCGAAATGTACATATATTAATTGTAAATTGTAATTTTGTGGGAGAAAGTTGGAGGAGGCCCGATTCGTTCGTCTATAACTTTGTATTCAAAAGCAATCAACGCTCGTCTCTCTGCTGAAACCGATAGAAGTTAGCTCCAAGCTAAATTTTGTCGTTAAACTTTGCAACTGAGTGAGCACACAGGCTGTTCGAAATTAGTACATATACTAATACAGTACATAGTATATAGTAAGTATAGTGAGGGGCTAGCGCTGCTGCACAAATTAATTGTAACATTGAACACCTAAAAAAACATGTAACATTTAGCTTAGTTTCACTTAGATTTTAATTCATTTTTAAAATTAATTCGACAACAAGCTCGTTTTGCACTTAAGTAACAGTTTCACATCGATCCGCTAATTAACTCTCCCACTCCTCATTATTTTATTAATTTTACTCTAGGCAACCTGGGTTGCTTTGTTCCTACTAGGATTTCTCCCTTGTTTTTTTATTTTGGCACAAGTTCTCCTCCTTCCAAGGACCAAGTGGGGGAATAAATCTATCGATTCTTTTACAATTATTGTGTTGTGTGTTTATCCTATGAAAATCGTATTTTTCTGTTTCTGTTTCTGTTCTGCTACCGAAACTGTATCTTGGAATACTGCTGCGCTTTTCCCTTCATTTCGCCATCTAAGAGATACAAAAACTTTTCTGTTGTTTATTGCTATTAACATTTACTTAGGAGTACTTTTCAGTTAACAACTTAGTTTCAGACATAACTACTGACCAACTTTCTTTTCTGTACTATTTTTTTCTTCGCTCGACGACGCCGTTTTATGGGGAGGGGTGGTGGGAGCTAAGGAAAACCCAGGGAAAAGCTCTGCTAAAGAAAAATTGAAACCATTTTGGCTAATCAACTGAACAATCGAAACCTTTCGCTTAATTGGCGTCGTCGTCCTGCACTAGATCCTAAGCACAATAATTACAGGACAATCGAGTCCGTTCTGGTAAATGATTTCGCCGGAAATCGAATTAAAACATTGTATTTTTTTACATCAGACTTAAATGAAACCAAATTAAACGATCTGTAAGTGAATACATATATATTTTTTTTTGCTGGCGAATTGAAGAACCAGAACGTGCCGGACCTAACATTTAAAATGCCATCGAAGTAACTCTATAAACAACGTTTTTTGACTAAACTGACATCACTTTTGATTTTCTTCTGCTTGTTTTTGTTTTTTTTTTTTGTGTTTTGTTTTTGTTTGCTCTAAGTGGAGTCTACCTTTCAGTTAGATATAAAACAAGTGATTTCCGCCAGGGCAGACTTAACTACAATTAGCATTAACTTTAGCTTTAGCCGAGCACTTCGGAGTGCTCGCTCCTCCATTCTCTCATTTATTATTATTTTTTAGTTAACAATTTCTCTCTTTTGTTTTAGGTTTTCTATGTTTTTCTTTTTCGATCTCTTGTTGTTATTCTTTGGTTGCTTTTGTGCGCATAACGTTGATTAGGGCTGAGAAAACGAGGAGGAGGAAAAATTAATGGTTAAAAAGGGGACAAGGCTGGAGCGGTACAAGAAGCTCTCCTCTGGCTTCCTGCCACACAAACTCTTGTTGTGTCCTTGCCAGTGTCGTCGTTGTTAGTTCTGGTTGTTGTTGTTGCTGCCAACCGCTGACATTTCCCCTCCGCGCATCTGACATCGCATCCGGATCCGGTCGCATCTGTTGCCATCGGTGTCACATCCTTCCTTCCGTTCACGGAACCTGCAGCTGCATGTCCATCTGCTGGCGCTGCAGATTCAGCTCGGTGCGATTCTTCATCATCCAGGTGCGCTCCAGATTCTCGCGGAAGTTCCGCTCGTTCTCCTGTCGCACTGTCAACGATAAAAAGGCGCAGGTGTAAGTGAAATTGGTTGGGATTTAAATTTTAAAAATATAAATTTTCTATTAATTTCCGCTTATTATTTAGAAAAATAGCTTAGGAGGTTTAAAATTGGTTAAATATATGCCGAAAAGTAGTATTTGGTTAACATTTTCTTTGATTTGCTGTTTAAAATTTATCTTTGCTTACTTTTAAGCATATTTTAGGAAGATTTAATAAATAAAGAAACCTTGGAAGATGTATGGACCTTAATTTGCTTTGTAAAATATATCTTTTTATACTTTCAGACATATTTTAAAGATATATCTAACATGGTAAAATGCTTAAAAAAAAGAAAGAAGTTTACTTTAATAAAATACAGACTTCGATGTTCTTCTATAAATGTACCATAGCATACTTTTGGGCATATCTAAGAAGGAAAGAAGGAAGGAAGTAGTTAACCGTATTATTCTTATTATTATTTTAAAGGTTAAATATTTATTAATTTATTCCTCAAATATTTAGTATTTCCTTGTTATTATAATATTGCTTATTTGTCAAAAAACCAACATAAACTGAAATATAAATCGAATAGAAACTTGTATAAAAATATATA
>JAEIIJ010010239.1:0-25670 GCA_018904815.1 Drosophila ogumai | reverse complement strand
TAATTTCAGTCAGAAGTTTGCAACGCAGTGAAGGAGACCTTTCCGATCCTATAAAGTATACATATTCTTGATTAGCATCAAAAGCCGAGTCGATCAATTTGTTGTTTTATATGTCATAAAAATAGTTAAGTTTAATGCATATCTATACGATACATATAGTAACATATTAATGATTTAATTAACCCTTGCAGGGTCGATTTTTAAGGATTCTGTTGCAAACTTCAAGGGTATACATACTTCGGCGAGCCGAACTTAGCTTGTTTGTTGCTTAAATTGTTGTAAAATTCATCGGATATGAAAATCTAATGATTTGTAAAGGCGTCGATAAGCGGAAAATGTGTAAAGGGATAGGCGGCCCGCCGCCGGGTCTGTTGGGAAAAGTTTACACTGCCTTCTTACCCCCTTGATGATGGGTCGGCAGACTGGGCAGGGAAAAGGATTTTCAGCATTTATTGAAATATTAATATTTGCTCATATGAGTGAATGTTTGGGTGGGTCGGCTGAAAACTTTTCATAGCACTACGCCCACACAACCATGGAAATTAAAGCCAACCAATGTTTGCCCAAGAAAATTCAGTTGGCTGAAAAGTTTTGTTCGGTCCGGCCCCAAACCAGAAATCAATTCGAAGTTTTGCCCCAGGCTTTGGCGAAATCTTTTCCCCCTCTTACTTCTGCTGTTTCTATTTTTTCATGGTTTATGGGTCAGGCAGTGAACCATCTGGGGATATCTCTGAGCTCTATATCGGATTAAGAGCCATTATCTTTTTGGAGGCTGAATTATGCTCAACTCAGCTGAGTGTGAGTGTGCAGTGGAAATTTATTGTGTAAATTGTATTTATTCTAGATTTATAGATACACATGTCCCATGTATAAGTACATATAAATTTCTTAGCTCCCTCTTGAGCCGAGATTTCTGGTCTTTCGAGCTGGCATTAAAAAATATTTACAGTGTCTAGACTTGCCAGCGCATAAATCAAATGCATGCGAGTTTTCTTCTTTCGCTGCAAAGAGGAAAATTCTCTGAGACTGTGACTATGTGTTGGCTCTTAATGTGCAACGTGTGGCGAAGCAGAACTGCAATATTTATCTTTCCTTTTTTTTGTACAAAACTTTTGTGAGCCGAGTTCAGCTGTATTTAAAAGCCAAGCCAAAAATCATTAGAAGGCTTGTTCACATCTACGATGAAATAAAAGCTTTCCAAACAGTAGATTTGTAATTAGCACAACTCTGGACTAAGACTGGCATGCAATGGATAATTTGGAAATATTAGACAATGAATCTTAATTAAATTGAATGCTATTCTCCGCGCCTCAAGCCGCTCGGGTCGAGCAGAAAACGCATGCCGAAGGCAAATCGATCAGTGGGCAGGCTCATCACCACACTGAAACCCATCTGCAGGGGCAGATTTGTGAGATATTTGGTCCACATGAAGCCCACAGAGGCATCCGAATCGAACATTCCGTGAACTGTGGAATTCCAGAAGTTCCACCGATAACATATGGTGGCTATAGTCTTTCGAGTAGTACGATTCCAGGCCAGGAGGTTGGCCATCTCGATTTGTGGATGGATGCGTTGCCAATAGCTGATGTCCAGGCCCTGTCGCGATGCGGAAGCAGCCAAACAATAATTGTAGTGAGCATAGCTGGAATGGATAGTTAATTATAACAGATAATTCATAATGCTTTGAAGCTTATTCCTACCGAGCTGCAATGGCCAGGCCCGTGTCCAGTTTGCTGGGATCATTCCACTCAAGGAGCACCTCCCCGCCGAGGGCCCAGTGAGCGGACACAGAACGCATCATGGACAACGTGCAGCGTCCTGTGTCGCTGCGAACATTGTAGAAGTTTGCCGTCCAAGTGTCGCACTGTCGCGTCCACTCGATCGTGTACTGGCTTTCCACCGGAGTGTTCTTGTTGGCCTTCTGCATCACGGCCTCCATGCGCAGGGCTTGAAAGGGATAGTAAAGGATGTTTAGATTGGAAGCCAGCGACGAGGGATGTATGTCACCCGTTATAGTTGGTGTATACTGAAAAACCAGAATGATTAACGAATGTTAAATACCTGCATTTATTACTCGAAATTAAGACTCACCATTGTGTCGCCAACAACGCGAAATGTGTATTGACCGCCGAATCGAAAACCGGATGGCCTTATGTGACTGAGAACCCAGGCTGCCGTGATGTACTTATTGGGCGCCAGTCGGTGCAGATAGTCCAGCTCGATGCCGTCGTAGAACTTGGGCATCACCGAGTGGGCCAGCAGGTGCAGGCTCTGGACATTGCCGGGATTCTTCTTGTTGCAATGACCGCCGACTCTCTCCAGACATTCGGGGAAAAAGATGCCCATCTCTGAGAACCTGCTGGGGGGACAGCCCTTGCATGACGACATATCGATGATGGTATGAACGTCCAATGGAGCGGCACATAAAATGAGGAGAGTGCAGTCCCGATCCTTGGCTTCTCCAAATGAAACAGTCTGGGGTTGTGGGCAAATTCGAACTGTAACTGGAATTGTGTTTTTATTTATATTTCACTCAGCCTTCACCTGGCAACGAGAAACGAAAATGTTACATAGACCGGATAGCTGGCTGGCTGTTCGATCAAATATTTATGATATACACGGATGGTTGAGGACGGTTACATTACAGACAACGCGCATTCAAGCAAAAATATCATCAGCTGTCAATTGTCATTTTATGCGCCATTTCATGGGCTCCTTTTCGTCCCGCCTGTTACTCTTCTCGGGCTTGGCACACCATTAGGCGCATTTCACACTTTTTACATTATTTATATGCCATCGTCTTCTGCCTTTTGGTTTTTATTCCCTTCGTCTGTCCTTTGCCATCTTCATCGCCACTCCTCGCCCTCCGTCTCCGGCAGCCCATGAAATATTTAAGCACTGAGTCCAAGCCAGCTTTTAAAGGATAATGGTCGCAGCGACGAAGATGCGGATGATGATGATGATGATGCATGGAGCGGAGACTCGCGTGTGACTGTCCTCATGGTTGTTTGGGTTTTCGGTTGGGCAGCTGACTCACCGAATGGAATTATAGATGCGATAACCTCAGGCGACAAATCAGTGGAGCCCGAACTGAATAATTTCTTTATTAAATTCGAAGGAAATACGAGGTATGAGAGAATGCCAAGGGACCATAACAATTGGGTATCCTTTAACAGCTTAAAACACAATTTGGTAAATTCAAATTTTAATTTATTCAAACATTCTTGAACTTTCATTAGGCAGCATCAATTCGTATCTCATTGAACCAGAACACTATGGGTCTTAAGCCGAAGTGAGATTATTCAATTATTCTTAAAAGTCCTCATCCATTATTTCCGCAGAATCTTGTCTCCTATGATTGTTGTATTTCTCTCCGGAAGCGCACAAGTTTTTAAACTTTCTATCTCGCTTATGGCACTTGTTACCTGGCTTTAGGCCCCATTTGTAAACCGGCCTTCCAACTATATTGGTCGTGGCAAAAGCACAGGTAAATATGAAGTGCTCGTTGTTCTTGAAGTAGATCACAGCGCAGCCGAAATGCGAGTTGCGCTCATTAAGCAGCAGGGCTGCCCTGTAGTTGTCTCTGGAATGAAAGGTGCATGGTAAATATAAAAGGCTACAATAAGTACAATTCA
The DNA here is from genome assembly GCA_018904815.1 of Drosophila ogumai. Taxonomy (NCBI): domain Eukaryota; kingdom Metazoa; phylum Arthropoda; class Insecta; order Diptera; family Drosophilidae; genus Drosophila; species Drosophila ogumai. The sequence goes on along the minus strand of JAEIIJ010010239.1, from coordinate 22,035 downwards.
ATTATTTTGATTACGCACTCTGCCTCAAATCTTTCTGGGAGATGCAGGAGGTCTTTTCTTTCGATATGGTGGATACCGGTTGTCCAGTGTCTGACCACCTGGCTCATGATGGCGAAGTCCGATTCGGGGTCATCATCAAAGCTCCTAAAGACCTCTTCAGTTAGGACGCCGATGTAGTAGAAGTACGGCGAAGTGTGACAAAGGTGAGTGGACTTGCGGCACAAAACCACATCGAGATGAGCGAACCAGGCCAACTCGTTCGACCAGGACATCTTGGCCATTCGAGCGGCCTGGGGAAGGGACCGATATTTGCCACCGGCCACGTCGTTGCGCAGGTTGTTGAACATATTGGAGAGGGGCACTATAAACCTGGTCATATCTAAGAGTCTGGGGCCCTTAAGAGTGCAGTATATGAGGGTCTGGAAACAGAATGTTCTTAAAGGTGATTTGTTTCAAGGTTCCTTTGGAAAACCTACCCCGTTGTTCATGCAGGCAGTATTACTAGATCCACAAATTGTCGATGTGCAGTAGCGTTTGTCCAATGATCGATCTATGGCTAAAAGTTGGCCTATTAAGCAGGCCAGGAAAATAATTGTTGGCCTCATTCTGGAGACGGTAAGTTCAGAACTAAAGTGCCCATTGCAGAAAGCAGTACCTTTTATAAGTAATATCAGCAGCTCGATCTTCAAATGTTTTTCATGAAATTTACTTAATGTAAAAACAGCTGCGTAACAGTTAAAAACTGGTCATCAGGTGATAGTGAAATGAAGCAACTTTTCCTGTAATACAGTTTCTTAAAATGTAATTTGCTTAGCTACGCCGCAATGCTAATATGCTCATTGGAAAGAGCATAAATGACAATGGCAATGACGTTTGCCAGATGTCGTCTAAGCCGATTTCCAGTTGGAGTTCATGAAAGCAAATGCAAAAGTTGTTTATTCAGCAGCTCAGCCGTCGCTCAGCATTCTGTACATTGCCCCGACTCCGCCGAAAGCTAAGCCTCCGCCAACCCGGTAGTGGAGACATCACTTATTTAGACGGCAGCACTTAAATTTATCACTCAGCCAGCAGCTGGCGGCCAGGCCGTGCCGTCTGGTTTGTTCCAGCCATTTGCTTTAATTTAATATGCTAAAATATATATATATAAAGAGGGAGACCCACCCGCATTCTCAGTTTGCAAATCAAAGCTCAACGCGACCGCAGAACTTTTGCCGGGAAACCGCAGGAGAGCTCAAAGGGAAAGCCGAATTGGTTCGCTCAGTTTGGGTTGGGCGATTCAACATGATAATCATAAGTAAATAAGGCAAGTAGTAAGGATGGAACTTGTTGTGGCCTAATTGGGGGTTGTGGCTCATACTCTCGAGGATAGGATATAACATCATTGCTTTTCAAGGAAAGATTATTCGGAGATACCAAGTGGATTTTATATAAATAAGGCTTTAGATTAAACCTAAGGCAAAATACATTTAAAATTAAATTAAAATGATATATTAAATAATAAAATTGTATAAATTGTTGCCTTCCTAGTAAAATTTTTGATTAAATTAATTTTATAAATTTAGTTGCTGTTTACAAGCTCACAACAAATCAACTTTGCTTTGACCTTAACCTACAATACACATCTGTCAAATCAATTATACATTTGCAATTATGTATTTGTAGAAATATACAAAAAAGAACTAACTGTTGCACAGGCACTATGACCAACTCACCTGTTATTTGGAAAACAAAAAAATGACCCAATTCAATAGTTCAACAGTTTTAAAGTACTTTCCGATATTCAAGGGGAAAATGTTGTTTCAGCAATCGGATTTACATTAAAAAGTTAAAACCAAACAACATATAGTTTCAAGTGATGTTCGTGGTCGAGGGCAATTGAGTTTCCATTGCTGAACCCGCTCCGATCCCTCGCATCTTTGCCTCGGCCGCTATTAACTTATGAGCTTTTCCCGATAAAGCGCCCGAAAAAGTAGGCAACAAAAACGGTTGGCCGGCCTCGGGAAAATATTCAAATGAATATAAATTAAAATTGAAATATAAATGATACGCTACAAATGAAAAACACTGCGAATAAAATAGCGCAAAAAGGATGTGTGTAAAAAATGACAACATTTAAAATATTTACTGTCCGGCATTGTGGAAACTGTAAAACATCGATGAAAAACAATAAAAAAAAAAATTTCAATCGCATTTCGATGCACAAAACTTTATTTATTTATCTTCTGTTTTACAGTTTTTTATGGCGTTCTTTTTGTTTGCATGTGTGTAAAATGCTTACTTTCGTGTTTATTTTTTTAATTGCTCACTGTTTTTTATGCATTTTGCATATAATTTAATTTTATTTATTGCGCCTTGAAAAAAAGTTCCATGCAACAAAAAAAGTAAACAAAACAAACAGCAAAGAGGAGTTGAGGCTGCAATAAATTTTTAATATTTTAAACAATTTCCATTTTTGGTGTGTGGAGGGCTGCACTTCTGTAAATTCGTTATCGATAAATGTTATTTGTGTTCATTTAAACTTGTTTGAGTGTGCGTTGCCCACCTCAGGGAAATTGAAATGGGATTGTTGCTCTTGCAACAACAGGAGGGAGAAATTAAGTTTATACTATTGTTTTTTTGTTTTGTCACAGCAAATATTTGGAATCTGAAATGAACAAATGGCAGAATGCAAACAAAATATTATCAACTAATAACGAGCGAATTTAGTGATAACTTTGCAAACATTTTTGTAAGCCAGTTTATTAAAATATTTGGGCAAATGCTTAAAGAAAATATTATATGCTAGAACTTGGGGGAAAATAAATTAACATTGCTTATTAAAAAATTAATATATTCAAGTTTAAGTGCTGACAATATTTTCTGAAATTGGAGGATGTGAACCAGATAGTCCCAAGGAAAACTCTAAAGAAATTGAAAGTGCTTGGAAAGAAATTTAAATTTAATAAAATAAACCTCATCTCGCATGCCGCGAGACCTCAACTCCTTTGCTCTTATTTCAGCTCCATTAAATATTTACAATGAGGCAAACAAATCAAAGTGACAACAAACAGAGGAGGCCTCCCACACTCGGCGCTTTTACTGATTTTCGCTTCACCAAATATTTGCATACCTCGCTGGCTTTTCCTCCAGAGAACGACTATTTCCCTTTGACTTGACGTGAAAGAGTTGGCAAACCGAGTCGTCGGCACTTGGGCACGATTTGCATTAAGCGCCGGCTCCACAAGCCCCCTCACCCCTGCCATCGAAGTGGCTAAAAAGTGTCTGCGACACTTTGCCATTGGCATCCATTATTTTGTAATTATTTAAGTGCCTTCAATGAGGCACCTTATTGACGATGACAGGGGTTCCTGGACCTCCATCCCACTTCCCATCCCCACACTCAATCCGCCCTGGAGCTGCGCTGGCAATAAGTGAAAAAATCAAAAAGCCATAAAAACTTTACACAATCGAAACGTGCAAAAGTTGATTTTTGCCAACGCCAGCAGCCAAAGCTGAAGAGTGGCCTCTCGTTCCATTCAGAGAATAAAAAAGGCAGACAACAAAATCAAAGTGCGGCCGGCATGTGAAAGTAAACTTTCTTTTTCTTTTTTCTCCTTCATTTTGCTGTTTGGGCCGAAGATGGGAAGCTAATACGAGGACAGCACAGGACATAAGAGTTCTGGCCAGGGCGAAAGAGGGTAGAGGCTGGGAGCTGACCAGCGGAGAGGAGGGAACTGAAGAGCATGGGGCCAAATCGACCCATAAAAAACGAGGGCGAATAAAAAGCGCAAGAAAATTACTTTCCGCTCTACAAATTCCAGCAAGGGGAAAAGAGTCCACGGGCACAGTGCTTTAGTAGCGAGTTATATTGTAAAAAATGTATTATAATTATTAAGGTTAAATAATGGGTAAGCAGTGTAAATAAGTATAAAAAATATTTTTGTCTTTTTGGTTTTATTTGCAAATTGTTTTATATTATATTTAAAGTTTTCCCTGGCTTTGTTTAAACATTCTGTAATAATAAAGATCGTTTTATTGTTTATAATAAAAATATTCGTGTAATTCGGACACTGTGCCACATCGAAGTCACCAATCGGGGCCATCCACAAAGTCAAGCGTGTAAAGTAAGTAAAGTTGCGAGTAAAAACCTTTTCCGCCTCTTCGTCTTGGCCATCGGCTCTTTTGAGGCATTATGTACTGACAATTTTCATGATTATGCGCTTACGGATTTCGAGAGTGTCCAGTCCGGCTACCCCTCCTTTCCCTCTTTCTTCCTTTCCGGCCTCCTGTCCTGCCACAGCACTCTCAGTGTCCGGGTGAGCGCAGCTGTTAAGCCTTTTCCGTTTCCGCCAGCGTTTACTTTTTTGCAGCTTCTTTTCCTAGTTGATGGCTTGACTTTGGCGCCTAGCTGGGTATTGATAGTATTGAGATACCATTGAGAGCACGGATCCTGGTTATGGCCATCAAAACGGAAATGAACATGGGGGCTTCCATTCAATTGGCTTTCAAGGATACCAAGTCCTAGTGTGTGTGTGTGCTCAGTGTGATGTGAAAGGCGTTGGCGGACATTTTACGGGTAATTATCGAAAATGTTCTGCCGGATTGCAGGAATGGCCGATGATGGAATATCAATTTGGGAAAAAGGGAGTGTCAGAAAAGTGAATGAAAGATTAAAGATAAATATGAGGGTTAGGCCGTTGCTTGGGTCAGAAAAAAGATGCGAAAATAAGATTGTGGAAACTGAATTTCTTCCATTCTTTGAGGATTATTCGTAAACGAATTAGTGGGGATAAAAAGTATACCTCTGAAAGTATACCTCTGCTAGAATATAAAATTGATTATCCCCATATAAAATATATTTCCAGAGATATCTTGACATGCTCCGAAATTCATTAACCCAGACTACATTTATTTCCCAACCGAAAATTCAATTACTGCCGAGCATTTTGATTACCTACCCCAAATCGGTATGGAATCCGCGTTCGAGCACAAATCTTTGCCATAAAATTGTCATAACTGTAAAGTTATTGTGACATTTCCAATAAACGAGAAGGAGGCGAAGGAAGATGCCAGCTGTGACTCCTCCTGCCTGCCAGCCCCAAGGGGTGTTCGTTGGTTAATTTACTACAATGCGCCCAGTATGCAGCATAAATAATACCGAGCGCTCGACATAAATAACCGGGGATGCTAAAATTGGCAGGAGCAGCGACCTGGAGATGGGGCATTGGGATACGGAGCAGCAGCTGCTGCTGCAGTCAATTTCAGCGTTCGTCTGTAACTGTAACAATTAATTAGAAACTAACAAAGTTCCACTCGGCAGGCGCTAAACTTGTCCCAGAGCGCCAGGACCCAACCCAACCGAACCGAACCGAAGCGAATCGAATCGAGGGCGACAGCCAAGTCCAAGTCCAGGACCAAGTCGAAGTGGAAGTCGGAGTCCAAGTCAAAGTCGAAAACGAACACTGTCGCGCACATAAAGCGCTTTTAATTGATTTTCCTGTTACGTGCGCTGGAGAATCGAAATTGTCGCTCCTAGCACCCAGGGACCCCTGCCCCGGCTCTGGCCCATTCTGCTGCCCGTAATCGTTCATTCATTCATTCGAATTGTAGTTAATTAATAAATTATTCCGTGCGATTGAACTAACAATGTAGCTGTGTGGAAACTTTCCCTGCCGGTGTCCTGTTCGCATCGCTTTAATTACCTTTTAGTCCAGGACTTTCCACTTTGTTTAGCCTGGCAACTCTCTTCTTCTTTTATATATTCCGTTTTTTTTTTCCATTTCACTTTTTTTTTGTGGGTTGCCTTTGCTGCAATTAAACACATTTTATTTGCGAATGTTTATGGTGCCTGCATGATGCGTATACGCAATGTGTTCGCTCTGCTGCTTGCATGTTGCGTATACGCAGTGTGGCAGCCAGCTACCACAGGCTCGTAAATGGTGCGTGGTCCATTCGAGCGTACATATTTCTTTTTAAAGATACGACCAGAGCATAAACATTTAGCCTTAGCTCTGCCTTGGCCTTTTATCCCCCGGCCTCAATTAAATTTCGCTTTATTTAATGTCCAGTAAGTGGCTACATATCGTGGCTCAGGTGCGTGGCAAATATAGCAGAATTTATTACAAAGCTTAATTCGAACAATTTTCTTGCAGGAACTTAAATTGCTACAAAGAAATATTTTATTTTTTTTTAGTTCATTTATATTTTAGAGACTTTTGTGTCTTTCGTATACCATTTAATTTAACATTTAACAAGGATTTTTAATTGAAATATTGCCTATACTGGCACTTTGACTTTAACTAATGCCAGACATATATAACTTTCCATTTTCGGTAAGAGATATTTCTCGAGAACATATTGCAGTTTTTGAGCAAAGAATTTCATAAATCCAAAAGGCAACCGAATGGTAAATACAATTTTCATAAAAAATAATTGAGTAAACAACAGCACGCAGAGAGAAAGACGAACTCGAGTCCGGGGAGAGCAGATACCAAAGGCATTAGCAGCAGATTACTGTCCCGGGAGCAGGCAGCGTCGGATGGTGGATACGAGGAAGTATTATGCTCCAGCTTGCAACTTGCATCTCGAAATCCGACTCCGACTCCGGCCCAAAGAGTCATTAGCAATGTGACCCAGAACTGGACGAACCACATAAAATTTTATGCTGTTTGCCATAATAAATTTAATTAAAAAATCAAATTGACTGAGACAGAGAGAAAAGTCGAGCAGCAGCAGCAGCAAAACGAGCACCAGCATCCACTTGAACATTAGCTCCAGTTGCCTACGAATGTGCTGAGTAATATTTGGGTCAACTTCTGCCGGTCGACATTTGGCCTAATGGCCGGCAGAAGGCATAAGACTGGTACTGGCCAGTCAGATGGAATTATCAGACTTTACAAAATTGCTTTCGGACATTTGAAGTGCATTTTATGGAAAGCCTAGGACTCGAAATGAATGGAGAAGAACTAATCGCAAAATAAATGTCTCCAGCTCACCTTGAAGAAGTCAAAAGTTAGAAGAGAAACTGGATAAAACTTTTGTTTTTCTTTTTCAATTTATTTTTACAATGGCTTCTCTTGGCTTCTTTTTATCCTTTATCAATTTGTTGGAGTTTTTCTTTTATGAGCCGGCAGTTAATTAGGAAACAAGGAAGCGAAAGGGAACGAAATCAAGGCCGCTAATCAACTGGATGGCAGGAAGCAGGCAACTCGAAGGTGTTTGAACCGGAAATAAGGTAATCCAGGTTGAGAGCCAAAGTCGAGTCAGAAAATTCGACATGATTTTTAACTTTATTTGAAGCTAAATTGAGTTTTGGGGTTGAAAATTAAAATGACCTGTCTAGAATTTTTTGTTAATTATATTTTATTTAGTTAATCTTCATTTCACTTTGATATATCTAGATTTTGAAGCTGCCTAAAGCAGCGTTCGCATTTTCTCCAAAAAGTCATCTATAAACTCAGTTTCCGTGTTGTTTAATCGCTTCACTTGGGAGACACTATACTCGTAATTGGCCTCATCGTTCAGTCGCTTGTAGGCCGCCGCACGATAAAGCCAAGCACGCGGATATTTTTCATCTATGTTGTTAAGGACATAGTCGCAATCTATAATACCGCGCATGTATGCCCTTAATCTTTAAAAACAAGAGATTAGATCGCGACATTTATGCAAAGAAACACTCACTTGATATAGCACATGGCGCGATTCACATATAGAACTGGGGTATCCTTCACGTATGTCAGGCCCCTCGAATAAAAGTCTATTGCCACATCGAATCTTTGTTTGCGATACTCAAAGTTTCCCGATCGGCGAAATGTTTCGGCCACAATTTCCCTTTGTTGCCGGGCCAAAATGCGATCCTCCGGCTCTGGTTCGATTTGTCGCATGAAAGTAAATTGATTCGTGTTCACTGGGATTTTTTTGGATTTTGCTCGTCTGAATGATGACCGGACATTTACATGCGTTCGTAAAGTGACCAGAAAGTCATCGTCCGTCACCACTGACTTGCGGTCAACAAGGGTTTTCCTGGCAGTCCTTGTAGAACTAAACAGATTTTTCTTTAGTCGTAATTTTTTAACTATATAGGTACTGCTACTCACTCCATCTTATTGGCATTTTCAATGGTATCCAGGTACTCCATTACCTCTTTGACTATCGAGGGCTTCTTTAGGAATGACTCATTGGCTTCGGGATATTGGTAAACTGGAACATCTTGGGTTGGTGGTTGTGATTCTAAGTTTAAGCCAAACACATTTTCATTTTTTTCCAATGTCTTGGACATTTTTTTATTTTTATATTTATTTTTTCTGGTTTTGTATTTTAGTCTGTTGTGTTAATGTTTGTGTTTTATATGAAGTGTTAATAATTGACAACAAAACCATACTTATTTGATGATATTTTTCCAAAGGAATATAAGTTTTCCCTCAATAAAATCTATTATTCATAAAACAAAGAATTCCAAAGAAAATTGAAAATTTTATCTACAAAAGTGTCACTCAAGATTACTATTGAAATATATATATCTTTTAATTCCCATTTTCGCTATTTGCTTATTTCCTTTTGTCTTCGTTTTCTCCCACCCACTTCCTGCCATCATCTGATTAAATATTCCTCTCAAATTAATTGACTTTTGCATCAGCAAATTAAATTGTCGCGACCCAGAATCTTTTACGCTCCACCACAAAAACCGAAATCAACCCAGCTAAAAATCGGGATGCCCACACCCAGCAACTCCTTCGGTTCTTGCTGCGACTGCCGTAGGATATTTCTGTATAAAATCCAATGTGCTGGGAGCGATTTTTAATTTGAATTAAAAATGCATCATTGCGTTGATTTTAATGCACACACAATTAAAACGGCAAGTCAGGAAATTGCCAAATGCATTTAAAAGCCAAGAGAAAATTCAAATGCGAAAATCAATGAGCAATTGCGAATGCAAATTGGAAAAATCCAGGCGAGGGTGGAAAATCAAAAGCGAAACAAGAGGGTAAAAAAAAGAAAGCCAGGCGTTGAAATTAAATGAACTGAATACAAATCAAACTAATGTAGAATCGACTACATACGCACGCTGGATTTTTCCGCGGAAAAGTTGAAAAGTCTCGCTCGCTAATCGCTAATTGCTATCAGCGACACTGTGGCGAAAATGAGGAATGTGTGGATGTGGGCCCTCGGGGGGAGCTGTAATTGTCGCGCTCTCCAAAATGCTCAATTTGCAATGCAAATGTCAAGCATTACTTTGGCAGCTTTAGCAGCTCCATCAACAGATGGCGTCGACATTGCGCCTCCGGAAAATACTTTTATAGCCGCTGTGGGTGCGGTAGCGAGGGAAAGGTTCAAGCTGGCAGTGTTTGGCAACAGCTTAGCTCACAATCAATTAAACTGTTTTATTGACACTTTTCCTATGACACAGACACACACTTGACACGAATGCACAAGCACATAACACTGGAAATCCAATAAAGAAAAAAATGGATTTAAGTTTGAAGGACTTTTGTACACTCTACAACTCATTACTGATTAAATGTCAATTATAAATTAATTATAACTGTAAAACTATATTATAAATACTTTTTTCCTTTTTTTCTCAAAATAAAATATTGATTAAAAATATTTTTTTTATTTTTATACATTTAACAACCACTTTTCCCCAACACTCCCAACAATCTACCCTATAAACGCACGAACGCCACCATAAAAAAAAAGTAAACTGTGCAATTAGTTGACTTAACTTCTATGACATACAATTGGCAATTTATTAAGGAGCACAAAAGGCATTTTTCTCACTCCCTTAGACTGCCGCACTTCAGTGCTCAAGCGAACGGAAATTGAGTGTCCTTGCAGAAGGGATTTATTTATGGTTCATAGATTAAATACTAATTAACACCCAACCACACACACAGAGCGAGAGAGCAGTGTGTTGGCATTTGATTTATGTGTGGAGCTTCTCCGCCCGACGCCCTTGTGCGTGTGTCCTGTAAGGATTAGACGACGGGCTGGTGGAAAAGAATAACAGGCCGAGGCGGAGGACCAAACATTTGCCTGGCCATTGACCAAGGTCCTCCTCGACTATTATGCGTATCTTAATGCCATAAATTCTGCTTAAATTATTGGGGTTGGTTAACACGCTCCGTTTTCGTTTTCGGTTTTCTGTTTTCCGTTTTCGGTTTCAGTTTCGCATTTACTTTTATGCTCTTCATTTGTTTTTTGCTTTAGTGCCCATTGTCTGTCCGTTCATGTGGGGGCCAACTGTGGCCACCTTTAAGGTCGCATTTCGAGACGCAAATTACCATATAAATACTGCAGTGGCAGGGTATATTTTTATACACTTACAGTGGGGTATAGTTCTACTATTGGGATAATTATGTGACTCAATAAGGCCCCACGAGCTTAAAACCCTGCCTTTTATAGAATAAGTTTGGTACGGCTTGGTAATATTGATCTGTATAAATTTAAAAGGTTTTAAAGTATGCCAGGAATTAATAAAGATTTACATCAACAGGAATTTATTTGGAATCCCAGATATGTATTTTAAATTCCAGAATACTTAATTTGTATGAAGAGCAAACATATTAAATTCATTACATCCTAATACGACTTTTTAAGGGTCTTTCTATATTCGTTACCAAAAGAGATATTTCCACTTCTGTCTGCCTTTTTTAGCAACAATCTTTCAGGCATTGTTCGCAGTGCACCCTCTGAAGGTGCTGGATGGAATTGGTAGGATGGCTTTTCCCGTTAAATTTATGTGTCTGCATGTCGCGGACGCGTAAAAAACCTGCATAAGAATCAGATTCACAGCGCTCTTTTTGAGTTGGGGGCGCGACGTATAATCAAGCGAGACAATGCACATAAAGTCTGCTCAATTCTGTAGAGGTCTGAGTGCGTTGATTAACGAGTAACTGTCCAGTTATTCGCCAATATAAGAGAAAAAAAAACAAAGAGATGGTTACAATTTTATGGAAATATTCTTTAATTAACTTTATTCTTTGTTGGCTGTAATTTTCAGAGTTTATTGATAATTAAAGGGAAGGAGGGAAATATTTTTCTACGTGTGTCCTGTAGCTTTTGGCCTGATCCACACATCCGATTATGGCATTTATCGGCCTATGCAAATGAAAAAGGAATTTCATTTCTGTGTGGGGCATCAGGGTTTAAGTTTGCCTCATTTGAATGCACTAATTAAATGGTATTTAACATAAAATTTCTGAAAAATTTTTATGGAATATGATATTTATGATGACAGCAATGGACAGCCCTGTGATAAGATTTCATTAATTAAAAATGGTTTCATAGAGTATTTTTATTTAGTGTGGAAGAATATTATGAATGTTTTTCCCTGTTTTGAAACATTCTTTAAGCCGTGTTCTGTTTTTTGGTCTCTACGATCACTTCAAATCCGACAAATCCCCACTTTAATTAAATGTATATATGAGACTCCATCACCTATAAGTTGTTGCCTACTCATTCGATTAAAAAATCATTGTGTTTACTTTCTGTTTTCGTTTTTTACTCTGATTAATCCACATTTCGTATGCAATTCGCTAGTTGAAAATCCGGTACTTAATCGAATTAATTAAAATTTCATGGCACGCTGAAAGCCCAGTTCGTGAAAAGTCTACAAAAAGACCAAAACAATTTCAAGTTGAGCGCACAAAAGCCAACCGCATATCAAATATGCGTCTAGGTGGGCCTGCGTATGTGGGAGCGTCATTAAATGCAAATTTATTTAAATTCCATTATTGAATATAATCAGAGCAGAGCTCTGAAATCGTTTCGGTAATCGCAACCAGAAAACTGGTTGAATGTTTTCACTTGGCGCCAATTAAATCCTCGGATGTAAAACACAAACGCAAAGGGAGCTGCCCCCCTACGGCCTGCGTGTGGAAATGCAAATATCCGCAATTAAGCAATAATAATAAGCATCATTAATAAATCATTGCGTGTGCAACAAAAAAGTGAAATATATGAATAAATAAATGGCCATGAGCTGCCCACAAAGAGTGTTTCAGTATTTCAAGAAGCGGGAGAATCGGTGTTGCTCATTGAAACCCATTGACAGTTGGCGGTGTAGTCATGTGTGAGTCCCTCTCTTTGTAATCCGCCACAGAAAAGTGCAATTAAAATTTCGACAAAAAATAAAGGTGCTTAAATCATTGAATACTGAATTTTTCACACCAAGAAAATAATAATTCATATGCTTAATTTCTATTATATTCTTTCGAGCACCAAACTAGAATTATAAAAAAATATCTTAATAATTAAACTGATATTTAGAATAAATTACAGTAATCCCCACATAAAAAAGAATTCCGTAAGCCTTTAAGTGCCTCCCCTAAAAGTTCGCCGTCATAAAATAAGACACTTCTAATGTTTTTTCCTTAAAAGACATAACCAGGACCCTTGTTTTGTAGTTTTTCAATTGCCGAAATTTCAATTTTCCCCTGAAAACCAATAACTCATCGATCACGACAGTTGGCTCTGGCTCCGTATAGACTTAACCCTCGAAAGCAGTTCAGTTTTTCGCCCCTGCGAACAAAAAGCAATTAAAACGTTTTCCTTTCCGTGGCTGGTTTTGGGGGAATCACCATCCGCTCCTCCCCAAAAACACTTGACACTACAAGTACGAGTACAAGTTACGTTCTCCTGTCTCCTGGTCGCGTATAAAAGTTTGGCACATTCTTCTTGGACACTCTCGTAAATTTCGGAATGGACGTTTTTATGTGTGTATGGCAGCCGGGCACTTCAAATAATTTCAGTGCACAAAAATTTATTGCAATTTTGGTAATGAGTGTGCAGCTCAAGGAAGAGCAAGAAAATGGTGAAAAAGGAGAATCCGGGCAGGACCTTAGCTGGTTCCTTAATGCTGTTAGTGTTTGCCCGGCGGTTTTCCTGTTTGTTTGTTTGCCAGTGCGCTCTGGTCTTCTTGTTTGAACTTTGTGGCATTTCCGCTGCATTTCTTTTGTGCTCGTTTGCCAGCGGAAACGGAAGTTTTTAATGTTGCCCATTGGCCGTAAGTTCGCGTGGATCGCTCTCAAACGTTTGCCGGCATTGTTTTCGCTTAAAATTAAATGCTTTTCCATTGACAGATACTTGAATGACTGCTTTAAAAGCCCATCTCTGCACGGCTGCAAGCCAACAAAAGCGCATTTCGATGTTTTATTTTTGTGCAAAAGTTTTGTACAGCGGCAGCCCGCATTTTTGTTGTTCCCTCTCATATGGTAAAAGGCCTATCCGCAGCCCAGAAGCCACAGTCCAAGATAAACATACACAAACAGCACACATACACTGAGTTCAAAAATATACGAGAAGGGAATAATTTGTATGCGTTTTACTTAAATATGCACAAGTTGTATATGTAAAAATAAAATTCTCATTAATCAGAAACCAATAATAGAATTTACAAAATATTTACATATTCTTTGGCAATCAAGTGTGTCAAGATTTGACCTTAGACAGGTATAAAATGTTTTATATTCAAGGCTTTTTTTATGTTTGTTAAAAGTAGATACAACTATTTTATTTTTACTGTGTACTCATCTAGGAGAGTATGCAAGAGGTGGTTTTGAGGTGATGGGAATGGGACTTGGAGCGTCAAGTGCGTTTACGTTGTAGCCCGAAATGCACGTCGCTCGTAAATCTCGCGCGTGAAAAACATCAGTTTTCGTTGTTGGCCAGAAGTCTGAGGCTGCCGGCAAAAAGGGGTAATTCTACTGCGAAATAGAGCGAGGCCTCAGGCACTAGGGGTGCGGATTTTGGGGCTAGGGGCATAGGGTTGGCGGTCTGTGTTTCGCGGTCGCGTGTCTGCCACGCTAATGCATATATACGGTTTTAAAACCATGGTCAAATCTAGGCGCAGAAGGGGCACTCAGACTAAGTAGAAATCCCTGGTCTAGGGTATTGCTCAAATTAGATTAAAATATTTTTAAATGGAGCTATTCAAATAATATAAAAAACAATACATTATAAGTTTTTCTTAGCAAATCTAATCTCTATATATTTATTTATCTGTATATTTATTTCACAATTCTAACCAGCTTTGCTTTAAATCAAGTCCCCTTCACGCTGTCTCTTTAAAGTACTCAGATGCGGCCAGACCACTCCTGGCATTGCCCAATCTCGCCTATTCCCCATGACATGGTCTTTGGTTACAAAACGGACCTTGCAACTGTCATATACTTAACCGGAAACCGAGACCAGCTTAAAAATCAGACAGCCATGGCCGCTCGCACTCACCGTGGGGGAAAAGGACGAACTAGGAGGACGGATATTGCCCAGCTGCCTTTTGTCGCGCCACTCGCCAGCTTTTGATGTTTGCTGTTTGTTTTGGTTTCATTTTTAATACTCGTGCAGGAACCCGAGTGTGGAATTTTTAACTCACACCTGAGTGAAGGACACACACACACACACACCCCTTTTCTAACCCCCTGTGGGCCACTTCAACTGCTCGCTCTGATACAGAAATTAATTGCGTGGATCGAGTGGCGAGCTGAGATGGAGAGAGTAAGTGTGTGTTACCAAAATGTTGACGCTCGCTAAGCCAGATACCCGGCCCAACCCACCAATCTGGAACCGCAGAGCCCCAAAAGTGACAAACGCAAACACATTTGCCGGGGCCATCCACCATCAGACATCCGCCAGATACTCTGTATCTGAACATACTACATGTGTGGTCATAATAATAGGTCAAAGACTTGAAAATAATGTAAATTATATATACAATTTCTGAAAGTATTGATCAGTTTGCATTCTATTACTTTTGATTTCAAATATAATGTAATAAAATGTCAGAAGCTTCAGGTAATTTATCTAACTTCTAGGTACTATTATTTCGAGCACGATTGTACGTGAAAATGTATGCGTCGCAGGCACTTGACGAGATTTGTTTATTTGTCTATGCGAATGGCCCGTCTGTGGCTGTCTGTGTTTGGATTTGGCCGTCTGGGCAGCGCAACAATAAAATTAAAGAAAAATCTATATATGCATATGAGCCTGATAAAAACGAAAGGGTGTGGGAGTTGGGCAGATAGACGGGCACAAATCCGTTGAAACAACAGCAAAACAAATCTGTGAATCTGTGAAATCTTTTTGCATTGTTCGGATCGGAAGACCCGCAGAAAATTCAATTCAACTTAACCGGCAGCAAATTGCTGTCAACTTGAAATCGCTTCCCATTTTTTGTGCTGACAAATTTTGTATTGAAACAAAAGGGAGATAATCTGATAACCCTTTGATGGAGGACTAGAACATATTTGAAATAAATGTTGTTAATTTAACATTCAAGCAAATATTATACAAGAAAATAATCCTTTTTAAAACAACCATTAACTCAAAGCCAGCTCTACCACGTACATATTTCAAACTAATTTAATGAAGGCCAGCTACGTGCACTCTTCATTAAGTTGTTTCCATATCAAACGCAATTTGCAGATATTTGATTGAATTTCCCGCCGTCGCAGGGCACACTCGCTTTGATTGAGTGCACAATTTGTTAATTCGATTTTCATTCTATCTGCACTTTTCATCTAGCCGCTCGCTCTGCCCTTGCCAATTTGTTTAAGCAGGCGCAAACTTTTAATCTCATTTAATTATTTAATTTGTTAGGTGGAAAAGCGTTCGGCGGGAAAACATGCGTTTATTAATTATTTTCTGGCTTGCATAAATTAATAGAAAATCCATTGTGTTTATTGAATTATTTATACTAAATCTCTAGAGCAGGTCGTTTTTCTCATTTTCCTCGTGTTGATTTGTAAATATTTCATTTTGTATCCAAAGCGGATTTTTTGCAGCTGTATGTGTGTGCATGTGTCGGAAAAAAACAGATGACAATGCAAATTATAATGAATTATTTGTTTAGAGTTCATTATTATATAATGAGATAATAAAAATATGTAGTTTGCAGGAAAATCGGATTTAAAATATGTGTTATTAATTCCACAAAAGTGTTTTGTTAGAAATTTGATAGAAATAATGTAAAGATTTTGTATTTAAAGAATCCATTTGCTTGCCTCATATATTAACTTATTAAATCTAATTCCGGAAACTATCTTTAGTACGTAAAACAACCATTGATTACACCCTATTTGCTTCGTTTTCAATTAGTATCTCACAGGACAAACTTTGCTCTTTTGGCCAAACAAGCTACAAATGGTATTTATCAGTGCATTAAATAAGAAATTAATTTTGCCTGAAAATAGAGCCAAAAACAATATTTATCGAGCCAGAATCGCAGCGGTTGGGGAGGAAGGGGGGAGGTAGGCCATTAATTTCGGCAAAGCCGCGTAAATATTTATACACAGATTGCATATGTCTGAGGCCGGGCAACGTTTTCGGCATTTGCTCATTTGTGGAAGTCAACAAGAGATTTCCATAATGCTCCGGGAAACAGTGGGAAGGGAATGGCTTTGGAATCAGCTGCCCGGCTCCTTTTCGGCTGTGGCCCGGGGGATTCCCAAAGCTTGGAGGGGGGGCAGGCCAGGGGATTGCGGTCAAAGTCTCCGAGTCGCCAATTCGCCCGCTGCCAGGCTATTTGCGTATTTGTTGATTTATGCAGCTAACGGGGGCTTCTTGGGGCCCACCTGCAGTGGCACCTGCGCGAGGGTGTACACAGTAAATATAAATTTTAAGAATTAATTATACGCTATTAAGTATTTTCCCCAATAATATATACAAAATGTTACTAGATATTTAGTTGCATATTAATTTTGATTTAAAATCGTATTGTTATTCTTTTAAAGATTTTCTCTTTCGAGTGGTAAATTTTTTGTTTTTGTGTAGGGGTGTGTACCTACCCTTCCCATACCCCATCCCCTCCGATTGCCTTGGCCCGGAGCTGTGCAGTTGCATTATTCAAAATTGGAAAATCGCTTTCCTCTCCTTGTTTCGCCCCTTTGAGTGATTTAGCGTGTGCCTTGCCCGTTAACCGCAATGCAATTGTAATTACCCCGAATGGCTTCCGCACCCGAATGTCGTTCACCCCCAGCCCAGTCCAGCCCCACCCACCGACCCCTTGCCATTTTCGCAGCACCCCCCCAGCGATCTCAATTTTTCCGCCTGGCTCCGTGCGCTGTGTTTATTGGTCGTGCAATGCTGCAATTAGTTCCAAATCATAAACGCCACTTCCGGGTGGTCAATGTGGTGGCGGCCAGTGCCCCAAAAATGTCCAAAGCACAATTGCGTGTAAATTTAAAATTTTAATCGTCTCTGTGCACGCACTCAAAACGCAGCCGCAGCCAAAACACAGCAGCAACAATGGCATTGAAATTGTATGCAATTGCGGGATGGGCATGGGGATAGCACGGATTTATCTATTTATTGTCCAAAGATAAAGAAGGGAACATTTTTCAGCTGGTTTCAAAATAAAGCAATAAATGTTTAAAGCCGTAAACACTGATTACCAAGAAATAAATATCAGGAATATTTGTGGAATAAATTTATAAAAATTCAAATGCGTTCCTACGGGTTTGTAATATTCAAGTTCACATTAGTGTAATTTTATCACCTTAAAATGTTAACAAGAATTAAAGCTAAATTTTTTAGGATATTTTGTCTATCTCTTTGTAAAGCTCGAATTATACCGGTTATAATTTTATTTATTATACAAAAGTTGAGGTTTATTTTATTGTTATTTATTTATAAAAAGTATAAATAAACATTGCGTGCACTACTGTTTTTGAATTCATATTGAGTAAAGTGTATTTTAATCCACGATTTCACAAGTAAGCAGAAATTAAATTTTGCCAGGCCACGTTCCCAACATCCTGCTTCCCCTCCATTGCACTCGCATCAACGGGGGGTGCAGCTCTGGCATGCGAATTGCGTATCTGAGGTGTATCTCTGTGTATTTATAATTTATATGCATTGTCAGCGAGCGCAGGTTGGCAGTGGCCATTTCTCATGTACTTGGCTTTCCCGGCACCCTTAAACCCTTGCACCCTCGCACCATTATTGCCCATCTCCATGGCAGTGCACTCAGTTGTTGCAGGCGATTGTTTTATGCGTTGGCACAGACTCACACACACACACACACACACTCAACGAAGCGATATTGCATTGTTGCATATTTAGCAATAATAAAATATTTAGTGCCATTTCCATAAATTTATTATCGCCACGCTTTCCAGAGGGTTGATGCATTGACCATTCATTGAACAAACAGTGTATATGGTTTTTGCTATTTTATATTCTGGAGTTTAAATACTGGAAAAGCATACGGGGCGTATGATAAATTTGGTTCGGATTGGGCCAAGCTTGAACTTGTTTGCGCCTTGGCTATTTTTCGACCTGGCCAAATATCCCGTGCTCCCCAATTCCCTAGCCAAAATGACAGTCTGCAATGCAAAATGGCCCTGCTAGAATGATAAATTACACACCTTGCACCCGGACAATTAGGTGAGAGGCCGAAGATGAAGAAGGGGCTGTAGAGTCTGTTCAGCAATTTGTTGCATTCATGCATTGCGCAAATATTTCCCAGACATTTCAGGCATTTTCGGCAAAGGGTTATGAGAGGGTGAAATGGAGATTATAACAAAGCCCCAGGTCAGAGGGGAATTTATTGCCTGGACCTGTGATTGGAAGTGGTTTGGAGGAGGCACTGAGTCTGTAAGTAGCCGAATTGATTCATAAATGGACAGCATCATAAATAAATGGGATAGGTCAATATTCAGCTAGGAATTTGACTCTTCGTCAGGGTGTGAATAAATATGAGTAACATTTTGATCGTTGCCTCAATTTTACTTATTCATATTTGGGTATTAATTTTCTAAAAAGCTCACCGATTTTTTGTTGTTAAAGTTTAGTGAATACAAAATATAAGTTGATTTATATTCAGTCTATTTTTTGTATGCTTTGTTATCGATAAATGGCAGACATAGTAAATACTCAATATATGGCAAATGAATATAAAAGTGCACTTATATATTTATTTATTCCAATATTACTGCCACTGCTGCCACCGTTGTCCATAAATATTCGCCAAATGATAATCATAAACAATTTTGTCGCTTTAAGCTGATGGCACGGAGAAATGCCATCGAAGGTGTGGTGGGGATGGGGAACTGATACCCACCCATCGGGGGATTATTGTTGGATGATAAATGTGCTTAGGGTCGCGCCGAGTGTCAATTGTGTGTGTGTGTGTGTGTGGATAAATAAAACACAGATTTAACCATATATTATGGTCAGCGTGTGTTCCTGCAAATACCCGCACATTTACAGGCATCAAAATACAGGGGCTGAGGGGCATTGCTGCAGCGCCGATAAGTTGAAATAATTCATTAAATATTTAATTGTAAATTGAAGTTGTCAAATCAATGCGCAAGCTTTTGATTTGTTGTCTGCGATTTGGTCTGGAATATTGGCGATAAAGTGGATTTTGCAATATGTTTTTTGCTAAATGAAAAGGTATTTAGTATAGAATATGCATAGTAGCAAGTTCGACTCTCTAACTTTAAATAGGAACTTAGCTTTTGTATAAAATAAACCCTATGAAATTCTTTCTAATTATCAACAACAGATCTGATCTGTTTATTCAGGATTTAAAGCTCCTGTGAGCATAAAGTTAAAAGTGAGAGCTATAAGGTTGCTTCGCCTATCAATTGCTGCTAGAGCATGTCCTCGTATGGGGAGACTATCCAATAAGCAGCTCGAGTTGCTTCCATCCGGTTAAGAGAGATTGTCCGTTGGACGATGGATGAAGGGAGGCACTGCTGGGTCATCGCTGTGGCCTTTCTTCTCGGTCAGCTGCAGCACGCAGTTCCCTTTGTTAATGATACTCTTGCTGGACATCAGCAAAAGTCCCGACAGGAGCAGAGCATCACCATCATCATCATCATCATCATCTGCTGAAAGGATGCCATAGCATGGGGAGGGCAGCCAAGGGCGGGGATTGCAAGGATGGCTCAACCATTTTGTGGATTTATTGACATTCTGTGATGTTATTAAAGTTGATTGCCAGAGACTGTGCACGTTTTTGGCTTAGACGAAGTACCGGCCATCGTCCGGGAAAAAGGATTTCCTCATCTCCCTCCTCATTTCGGACTCCTGATGCCCCCATCAGGATGCAGCTCAGCTCCGCACACAAAGAAAATGCAACCAACATGGGCTCACTGCGGTCAATTCGAAAGAAACAATGGCTGCAACAACCTCCGTTTCGACGGGACAAGGCGAGGCTTGGAATAGGTGCAGTCTTGGGGATTGGAGGTTGAAATACCCTTTAAAACTAAAGGATTTAAAGGATTTACTATACATTAGGATACTTTTGGATATTCTTTTACAAATTAAAAATCATTTTAAGGTGTCATAAAATATAATTCATATATATCAAATATATTTCCAAGTATACCCTTACAGAGTAATTTTTCATATAAAATAAAGCATTATCGAATATGTATTTAATATTCTCTAGTATATGATTTGACCTAGTATACTCCCTAACAGGGTATCAACAGGAAAAAGAAGGCTTTAAGGCAGCCTCGTGCAAGGGGCCGTCACATCATCATCAAGTCTAATATGCGCATTATTGGTTTTGTCCTGTTTTGTCCCCGGACTTCGGTGTGTGCCGTGCTGCTGCAGTTACCCTTAATATGCCGTGCATGTTAATACGCTTATCCTGTTCTGGGGAACACACACAATAAAGGACGCCAGCGCACACTCAACATGCAAATATCAAATGCAAATTCTACGGCGCAATATTAAAATTTGGTGAACAAAAAAAAGAACGTATTACTCTCTCACTCGCTGCCTACGCAGGCTTGCCAAAATCCTTTTGATCTTATTTTTTAATTTAGCATTTAATTTGGTTTCTCCTCGTGCCTTCTTCTGCTGCGGGTAACACATGGCGTATACTTGATAAGGATAATATGCGCCTGCCTTTGACTCGCTCAATTTTGCCTGATAAACTTATTAAAAAATATATGTATGTAAGGAATGTGGGCCGGGGCGAAAAATGAATACAAATTTGGTTGTTTGTGTGTTTGTGTTTTGTTTGTTGCATATTAAATATGTATGTTTATTCAAATTGCTTTTCCGTTTTTTAATAAAACGCTGCGGCTTTGATTGTGTTTGAAATTTAATAAAAATTACGAAATAAAATAATTTAAGTCGATATTAAAGTTTAATGCGAGCAAATAATAACTCGTGGCTTTGGCCCACAAGCAATATATAAATATTTTTCAATATTTCTCGCTATATCTCAGCCAAAGACCCACTAAGACACTTTTTACTTGTAACAAATTTCCACAGATTTCCACTTTTCATATCGCTCGGTTGCGCGCGTACACATACAGACATTTCCGCAGTTTGTCAACACGAAAAGGTTAACAAGGTAAATAAAACACGGCAAAAGGTAGATAGCGAGTACAAAAGGAGAGTAAGTAAAAAATCAAGGAACAAGGCCCACAAACAATGTTGCAAAAGGGCGCAGGCAAATCTTTGTGTCAGTTTCGGCAGCAGGGAAGGGGCAAGGACGTTGTTGGAGTTCCTTTCGGGCTTTGGCAGCGGCAGAGGGATTCCCCACTTTCCTGTTCTGTTCGCTGTGTGTGAATAACAACATTTTAAACATGTTTGCCTTTTGCTTTTTTGCCGCGCTCGCGCTAACGTTTATGCAATTTATTTCTGCACGTTCCTGGCGCACCGCTCCTGTGTCTCACACAGGCAGCGGCTCCTCTTTCTCTCACTTTTTTTTTTTTTTTGTTGGTTCAGCTCGGTTACAAAGCATGCCCGCCGGCTGGGCAATGTATAATCTTTTGCTTGTCTTTGGCTTCATACCGCCCATCGCTGGAGTTGAACTCTTGACTGGCATCCAGGCCCTTTTTGGGGAAACACCCCGAAAAATGAGAGGTTAAAGGGCATTTCGACTGCGTAAATCGCTTGGAATTTAGCTGAGCCTTATAAAAATAAACTTTATAAAAAATCTGGACATGGAAACAATTTCTGTAAATGCTGTTAATTAGACTGAATTTGGTAAAATTTAATCCCTTAGAAAATATATATATATATTTCGAACTCTTAAGTAAAATCTTATTTAAAGAGTATATCCCAAAAGGATACTTTTTCTTGAAAATT
>JAEIIJ010010236.1:0-37895 GCA_018904815.1 Drosophila ogumai | reverse complement strand
TTTTTTGGCCACACTGCATATTTCATTTCTTTCTCATATTGCACTTTGCTGGTATTAAACGAAACTCGCGGAACTAGTTCACTGCGAAAAATGTGTTTAGATGACAAATAAAAAAAAGGGTTTTAAATAAAATAATAATTTTCAAAATTTTCCTAAATCATTGAAACCCACCCCTAGTTGCGATGGAAAACTGGCAAAAAGAAAGAACCTCCAAGGGTTGTGCTTAAAAAATATTGAAATTTTAACGCTCATAGTTGTAGATAAACTTTCTTTTTCTAAATTCAAAAAAATTTACTGAGACCCAAGTACATTGAATGTATATTCCATGGGGGTAAAAGTTCTCAAAGAGTTTTGTTGATAAACTAGTTCCGCGACTTGAAAATAACTAGTTCGGGTAACTTAATGGAGGGACCCCCGGCCGCCAGCAAAAACCCTTGACTGAGCCTGGTCTTCATGGCTTCATTCTCATCATTATCCCATTCCCAAAGTTGAGGGAAACTTTTTAGCCGACGCCACGTTGGCTGGGCGAGGAATGAGCCGGAGAGGCCTGAGAATTCTGTCCCCTGTCCCCCCCACCTTCCTGCTTCCTGGGCATAGTTTAGCGTAAATTTTCATAATTTTATGGCAATTTTTCACATGCGCATTCGCATTGCAACGTGGCGGCCAAAAAGAAATACAACAAAAAAAAAAAAAAAGAGGAAAATAAATAACAACAAGAATCAAGCTCGGCAATCCCCCCTTTTTTTCGGCGCCCTTTGTGTTCTTTGTGTTGGCATTTTAGTCATGAACTTTTAAGCATTTGTCATGCATAATTTGAGCAGCAAATGTATTGGAAAGAATTTTAAATTGATTGTTATGTCGGAGGATAATGCACTTGGACTTGGAATCGGACTTGGACTTGGACACTCTCTGGACATTAGTCAGAGAAATCCAAATCGGAGGAGAGCATAGCCCCCGCCTGGAGGGGCAAACCGCTTTGTCAATAATTAGCTTAACCCATTAATAACCCGAGAATGTGGCAGGCAGGCAGGCAGCACTGGGAAACTGAGTCAGCAAACCGAGATGCGATACGGCTAACGGATTATGTCTGGAAAAGTGGGGAGATCCGTGGAACCAGTGGACAGCCAAGATTAATGATGGCCTTTACCTTTATCCCAACAGAGAAACAGGGGGCGGGAGAGAGAGGGAGTGAGTGTTGGGAGAAAGCTTGCGATGTCTGCTGGGCGAGATTTTTGATGTCTGCGAAAAGTAAAAGTTCATTCACACTGCTTTGTTGCTGCATCCCCGAGAGGAGTGGGAGGAACCTCGATGGCTTCTCCCTGAAATACCCTTTAACTCGAGGTATTATCACACAAAAAAGACAAGACAAAAAAAAGTCAAGAAGAAGTGCTTATTGGTGGTGATTCGCCTTTGTCCTTTGTATTTTTTTAGAAAATATAACTGCTTGCTTTTTTACTTGATTTTTCATTGACTTTTCCTGGCTCTTTCATTACTTTTTCCTTGCTTTCATACATCCTTTAAAAGCTTAATTTTAAAAATATATCGTGCATAATTTATTTTCCTTGCTAATATTATATACAAATTTAGTTAACTTCCTACAATTATTCCTTTTAAATTTATATTTTTTAATGTTTAAAATTGTAATTAAAAAAATGCCCATAAATCTTATGTGGTGTTTATATTTATTTTCCAAGAAATTCTTCATAAAAAAACAAAAAATAAAGACCAGGGTATTCGCTGCTTCCTTGTCCCAAGTATCTTAACCTCGGGAATGGACACTCACATCACATAACTTAGGGAGCTTTATCTCTGGTTCTGCAGAGGCGCAGCAGCAACGGATTTGCCACTTTTTCGGGACTTTATGTTTTAAGCTCTGTCGTTCTGCAGCAAAATTCCGAGTAAAGCGCATAAAGCACTCTTACATTTCTTACACAAGCACACAGACTCTGACTGATGATTAAATTCCAGTGATTCAAGCCAGACCCAGGCCAGGCTTTGGTGCCCTGTTACCGGGCTATTAAAACCTATGGAATATGGGAATTTGAGTATGCGTTCGAGTATGAGTATCTGCATGAGCTGGAGAAAAGCCTCCTCCTGAACCTGAAGCAAATCGAGTTGAGTTTGTTTCCGATTGGTTTGATTAATCCCCAAAAACAAAAAACCAGAAAAAAGGTAGCAGCCTTCGTTATGGAGAGTTTCCTTGATTTTTCTTTGCCTTTTTTCTCGGATTCCAAATTCAATGCCGGGCAAGTAAATCGATCTAACTTAAGCTCTGTGCCTGTCAACAAAAAAAATAGGAAATAAACAATAGATACTACCATTTGCTCACACATTTAATAACGTTTTTTGTATCCTCCAGTTGTCTTTTGTTGGGCTTTGCATATATATCTATTAATTTTGTAACTTAAAACCTGACTTGAGATAGGATGTTAAAGTTTTTGCTTAGCAACTGTATCTTATCTGTGGAATTTCACATAGTATCTAGTTGCAAAATTCTGGTAATTACGCTGAATGCAAGCAGATACTGATGACAGACTGGGGTTGTTTATAAAAACAGCTGAATAGCCAGATGTATTTGTATTTCAACCAAAAAAACTTCTTTAAAGATACTTATAAGCTAATTTTTTAAAGGTGAAATTGTATCTTTGAAAATCTATCTAAATGTAAGACATATTTACCTTAAAGAGTATCTATAAAAAAGTTACTTGTATCTCAGTTAATTTTCACAATGTTATCCCGCTGTCAAAACAATATAGTAACCCACATTTCTTTATTCAAAGTATCTTTTTTTACCTTCAAAGGCAGGTCCCCTACCTAGCGAAGCTCCTTAGTCTTTGGCTTATTAGTTTTTCCCCTGCATTCGCGTGACTTTCTTGACGGCTGTTGGCTGCCAGTTGTCTCTGCTCAATTGCTAATAAACGTAATTGCCGCTGCACAATGCCAAAGCAATGGAAATATAACGTGGCTTCGATCGAGTCCAATCCAATCGAATCAATTCGAATCGAATAAATTTGCGCCGGCCTCAGAGGCGCTGGTTAAAAGGTGCCTAGGGGGATGTATTCCATGTCCATGTTCGATGTCTCTGTAAAGGTCCTGCGTCCCCCTTGTGTCCTCTCTAACTTGACATTTGATTTCTGACGCGTGCCGTTTTAACGACAGCGAAATATGGAGGGTTAAAAGCATAGAATAGCCGGGGAGTGGTGTGTGCCACATGCCACATGCCGCTGGTTTATTTTTGTTTTTATGATTGTTTTAATTTCTGTTTGTTGCAAACAAATAGGCGGAAAATTTTAACGCAGTGCATGCAACATTTGGCATGCGCCCGGGCCATTTACCACACCCCCTGAGAACCCCTGAAAAGCAGAAAAAAAAAATATATATTAGATGCGTTGCGCGTGTTGCGGCCTCATTAATTTGTTGCTAGATTTATTAATTATTCAGTTTTTCCGCCATCGAAAACTAGGGAACAAGACGTGAACCATTCGGGATTCCGGTATGCGAGTCACGCGTGCCGAGTGTTTACTGTTGAGTGCCTCTCCCCGGTCGATCGTTTCTGGGAAGTGTGTGTCCAATTAGGACCGTCTGTAGGGTCCTTGGGCCCGGTCCCAGAGCGGCTACATTTTGGTTAGGAAAATATATACAAAAAATATGTATATTTGTATCATTTTACTAAGACTAAAATGTAGAAATTCGGGGAATTCGGGTTTACCTCGCTATTTCACGTATTATTTTGTAAATATTAAAAAATATGAATATTTAAGCTAGTCAAAGGTTCATTTCTTATCCCAAGTTAGGATCTTTTACCCCAAAAAAAGGCCTTGTTGATTTTTTAGATCATCCCTTCCAACATTCCTACTTAATGGCTTCTGGTAAATATATTACATACTGTCATTCCACCCCATTGGGTTTTGTTCTTTTTGCTAAAAATATTTCAAATATCATAGTGGTGCATAGAATGTTGCCCAAAAATAGATGTATGCTGACATTTCTATGGGTTTTCGCCTCATCTGACACCGTGTAATATGACGTTTTTATTTGTGAGCCATTAGCTTTAGACATCAATTTTTATATGCTCCTATATTTGTCTGAACGATCAGACCCCTTTCACTGGAAATAAACTCTCGCTGCTGGCTGCCGTTCGAGGGGTTTACCACCTCCAAATGATGTTGGAATAACTTCCTTTGCCTGTTTTTGTCAATTTGTCAACACAATACAGAGCCAAGTGCTTTGGCCAAAAGGAAGACAATCCCCTCGATGGTCATTTTCTATATATATATATTTATTTTATCTAGTTTTTTTTGTTTGAAGCCCCAACGGAAGTCGTACAACTGCGCACGACATTTTGCACTCAATGAATCATAAATGCTGGTTTTTTTCTCTCTCTTATTTTCTTGTTTGTTTGGCTTTTTCCTCTCTCTTTTTTTTTAATGCACACTTAATGTTTTTTAATTCCAATTTTTTTTGTTGTGTTTAATTCAATTCTGTCGCTCTTAGTGCAGCCAGCGATGCGTGCAATGTTTAAAGTCGGTTCCCGCTGGTAGGAACCAACAACAGGTGTTTGACTTTTTCGGTGGCAATCGAAGCGTAAAAACACTCGATAGGCATTCGATATTGGTAGGATATAGGTAGGGACCAGAGTAAACAGTTGATCACGTATAATGTTACACAGGAAATTAAACCTGACAAGGGAAACGCAAGTAAGGGTGGCAAAAACAATATACTTGTGGAAAAAAAATGTTGTGTGAAATATAAGCCAAGTTATAATATATATAAATTGTTTAATAAAACTATTAACAACCATTAACAATGTGCACAAGTTGATTATCATCAAGTTGTGGCTATTAAAAATGAATACAAAATATATTTATCAAGTGTTGCATCTTATAAATAAATACAAAAAATATATTTATCAAGTTTTTAGCTCTTGAAAATAAATACAAAACATATTTCCCAGAACATTTATCCATCTTTAGCTTCTAATTGATTTATATATGTTTATAATTCAAAAACCTAGTAATAAATCAATAAATAAAGCCATAAGGTTCTTATTAGTGCCTTCTTCCACCCGACTTGCTTCTCTTCCTATATCTAATTGAAGATAGATATGCCCCTCCATTGAGCATTTAGGGAATCCAAACAAACAGAGAATCGGCCAAGATCACATCATTAAAACTGCTTTAAAAAGTGCCAACGAAAACAAATAGATATTATGTTGGGATTCCATCTGGAGTCTGTGGAGTTTCCCACACACACACGCACACTCGGGAGCCTCAGTTTTGAGTTTCATCTCTCCCTAGCCAAGCCATGATATATGGACCGCAAGTGGCTTTTGTTCTGGGGGTTGCCAATTATGCTGTGCATAAGGCTTTCCCCGCTTTTCCGACTCTGACTCTGACGGCTGCTGCTGCTGCTGCTCCCCAGACGGCATTTAAAGCGACTGTCGCTAGATACAAATGTATCTCATGGTTATGCGCCACGACAATTAGTGTTCAAAAATAGCCCAGAACAGTGGCAGTAGACATCGATCCTCCCCCCACTCCCCTCCTAAGCATATACAAGATATATTCCTATATATACACATATATGTATATGCTGGGGAGTTTGTGTTTGTTTGCCTATTTGAAAATTTTATCGTGTAAGTTTCCCTCAGTTGGCAGTTTGGTTTGTTTGGTTTAATTATTCGAGCAGATAGCGAAGCGCATCTAAATGAATGCCAACTTCAGATACAGCTATAGGATGCAGCTTCAGAACCAGCTCTTGTGCTCCAACTCCATCTCCAACTCCATCTCCATTTGCAGCTGCAGTTTATCAAACGCTTCAATCGGCTACGTAGACGACAGCCAACTGACAAAACATTCTCCAAAAACTTAATTACACACGAGTGAAAAAAAAAAATGGAAAAGAGAGTGAGCGAGGAAAGCCAGCAGATTCCTTCTTGCGTTTTTCTTTGACTCTTTCCATGCATTTAGTACTCAAAAAAAAAAAAAAAAAGAGCAGCAACAGCAGGAAAGACCTCCAACCTCAATCAACAAAATTGAATTGCCTCAGCCAGAGCTCAGGCGAAAAAGCACAGAAAACATATTTATCCAATTAGAACAGACTGTCGTCATTTCGCAGACCAAAAAAAGAAGCTCTTAACGTGGCCAATTTGTTAAGGAATTGCCCAGAAAATTTTTAAATGAAATTTAAATCTTTTGAGTGTTTTTTATAAAAATACAAAGAAACCATTTTTGGTAAAGTCATTTTTTTTATAATAATATTTACAGCATTATTTTGGGTATTATTTTCGTTAAAAAAATTTAATATAAATGGTTCTTATAAAATTACAAAGAAATCATTTTGATAAACATTTTTTTTTAAATTTAAAGCTTTATTTTTGGGTATTTTTTCCTTTAAGAAAATTAAGAAATCTTCCTTGAACCCCTCAAAAAATCAAGTGAATTAAGGACCTTATTTCCATGTCACCATAGAAAGAGGGATGTTCCTCTGCACTTAAATCTCTGTAAAAGTGCTCTTCTAATTCTAATTCTAATACAATGGCAGCTAAATGGAATTTTCCTCCCCTTTTTGTCACAGCTGCCGAAATGAGCAGCGATGTTAACTATCCTGTTTACATAATATGTCAATTAAAGGCGCTGTATAGCACAGGGGGTTTTTCCAAAAAGGGGAGGGAACAGAAGAGCTTTTATCCCCTAGAAATGAATTTATGGCCCGCTGCGAATTTTGGCAAAACGTCTTTATCTATAAGAGGGGTTAGCCAACATATTAATTTGATTTTCCTAGCCTTTCTTTTATTATTATTATTATTGTGTTGCACATAAATCAGAGCGCTGAAATGTGGGTGGATTTTTGCGAGGGTTGGCCGCCAAAATGAAAACTCAAGTTTTGTCCTTTCTTTTCTTTTTTTCCGGAATTGCACTTTGCCAAATTGCTAAATGTGATTTATGTCGCCGAAGAGGCATTTCTTGGCAGCCTGTTAACACTTCATTTAAGCTGAAATATCTCACAGATAAAAGGGAGCAATACACAGTGAGGAAAATGACAGCTTAAGTATTTCAATTAGTTTTTTGTTTTCTGAGGGTAAAGGCAATTCAACAAAAAACGCAGCTCCCTTTGTCTCGGTAGAAGTTCCCATAATTGTTGTTTACAATTCCATTTTATATTTTCCATTTCCCATTTTCCAATCCTCCCCCCCGAAGAGTGCGGAAATGAAGTGGATTAGGTGAAGGAGATTACAAATGGCATCAAGTGGTCGTTGTCACGTGTCCAATGATTATTCTGAGGGATTTTCAAATCGGTTTGCCTCGGGAGCTCTTCAGAAAACATGGGCTGTTAATAATAAACAATTCAATTTAAAGTATTTAAACCCAAGTAGGGATTAGGACGAAAATTATTTAAGACTGAATTAAGAACTTGTGGAAAATCAAAAATTAAAATACGAGTTCATGGGATTAAAGTGTGTAGTAATGAGAGTATTAAATTGAATTAGAATTTAATATTAAATTAAAAAAAATCAATCAAGCTATCCCATGTACATTCTTTGTGATTTTCGAAAAAAAAAAAACACCTTACTAATTATGTTCTTTCCCACCATTTTCTCTCTTTCCAGGTAAGTGTCAATATCAATGGCCATCAAAAAAACAAAACAACAAAATTGTGAAAGACAACAACACGCACAACAAAAGGAAACACACACACACAAAAAGCGGGCTTGTAAGTCATGATTGATGATTTCACACCTCCAAGTTTGGGTTTCCTTTTTTTGTTTTTGGGGGGAAAAGTTGGTATATGTCGCGTTTTTATGGCCTGTTTATGCTTGGCGGCAGCTCATTAAAGGTGACAATGCAATGTGGCGACATCTTAGCAGCTGCCACGCCCCCTAATTGCTTGTCATACATGAATGGAAATATATATATGAACACTTTTATATGGAAAACATGTGAAGGAAATCGTTGAAGGCTCACAGGAATAAATACGAAATACATTCTGAGGTGTGAACAACTAAGAGAGGCAATTAATTTGACACGTTATATGTATACAGATATATATATTGTATGTATGGCTTGTTTTTGAGTCAATGGCAAACAGCTGCATTGACATTGAAAGTGATTTTCGGGAGGGGGAAAATAAGGGAAACTCCAGCGGAAGGAATGGGCATATTGTGTGTAAAGTATCTGTCGGATACATTTGCCTGTCGCTCTGGCTGTCTCGGTGTTATTGATGTAAAAGGTCACTTCGGACTAAACACAAATAGATATAAACATTAAAAAGGAAATGAATGCTTTTAATATATAAAAATATATACATATATTTATTGATTTTATAGCTAACTAAAACTCCTAAATACTAAAAACTTATAAACATAGATGAATTAAAACCCTTAAACAACCTTTTAAAATATCTAAACATGTTTTTAAATTTTCTACCAATTATATATTAAATATATAATTTATTTAGCTATTTTTAAACAAAAATCCTTAAAGTCTGAAAAACTTTTACAACAATACAAAATCCAGGACAGCCCTTACAGGCCCCTCGGCTTTTTTGGGCTCTAATTGATTTTATTTGATAGCTTTCTTTAATTGAAACCGAACCCCCTGCCACCCCTTTCCCCCTGGGGCGTAGATATTTTCTATATATTTCATTTTGCTGCTCAGTGACACGCAACAAATGCAATTAGGCGCCGACAGCATTTAAGGCAATCTGGGCATGAGCTAGGCCCCTGAGCAGCTCCCTTTGCCGTCGCTTTGCATTCTTTTATAAATAAATCGGGTCAGTTGCCTGCCTGCCTGCCAGCAGCGTCCCCCCTAGAAATAAAAGGGGGGCATTTTTGTGGCGCCTTGGCAAAACCAAAACAGAACTTTTATAGTTTTGTTTATGCCCCAAAAACAGGCACACAGAAAAGGAGGAGGGAGTTTGGGTAGCATTTAAATCGGCTTCAGAGTCCGATTTTGGATAATATGAATTAAGGCGACACTGATGCTTCTGCTGCTGCTCCTCACAATCCGTTGGACTTCAAAGTGCCAGGCTCGGTTTTTTTGGAATTGATTTTTCTATCAAAAGTCTAAAAATATTCTCCACTTTTTCCATTCTGTGCGTGGTGTGTGCGTGGTGCGCTGTGTCGCCAAATATAAATGTTGCGTATCTATAGCCACTTGAGTTCGATTCTGGCCAAAGTATCTACGCATCGCTGGCCATATTTATATAGTATATATGTATCTTTATAATATATAGTTATTTGGCTGCGGGAATTTTGTGGGTCAAGCCCCAGCGAGAAGTCTTTGGCTTTCCTCTCTTAACATGGCTTGGCGCGACTCGGTTTCCTTATGTTTGTCTTATTGATTGAATTTTTTTTTGGGGAAAGGCTAGGCGCCAGTCTTTCTCCTCCCCTCACCTTTTCTTCTATTTTTTTTTTTTTCATTTCTTTGTTCTTTTCTCCTCCTTTAATTTTTTTCTGGCGGAATCCGTCTCTAATCAAGGTTGGAAAGCTGCTTCATTAACTGTTTAACTGCCAACTTGAGCATGATGTATGCCCATTTGCAGCATTAGATACATTTGTATCTTTCAGATAAGCCCAGGCAAAAAGATTGATTTGAAATGTTAGATTTTCTTTGAAAGGGAGAGATTGTTTAGTTAATTAATGCCTCCGATCTTTGATAGGCTTGGTAATAAATTTGAGTTTTGAAAATTAACTTAAATATATTTTCATTAAAAAATCCCCTCAAGGGTAAACTATAATTAGTTTATCGATTTTAAAATCTTATAAGAGATATAAAGGCCCTTGGCTAGGTATTAGGTTATCTGTAAGCTGTTAAGCTCTTTAAATTATTTTTTTGTAGTGTTCCTAAAATCTTTCTTGAAGTTGACTTAACTTTAAACTAGCCAAAGTACTCAACTTTCTGTGTAAAACAATAAATGGATCGCCAATTCAAGCGTAAAGTGCTACCGGCCAAGCTACTGCGATTTTTACTGGCAAAAAAAAAAAATAAAAAAAATAACACAAAAAAAAAAAAAAACTGTTGAAAATATCTAAATGCTATCGACGCAATGTCGGCGCATCCAACGGATTGCCAAACTATGCGAAAGGCAGCGAGGGGAATTTGAAGTTTTTTTTTTTTAGTTTTCGGAAAAAGTGAACGCTTGAAAAGTTTGCCCAGAATGCGAAGTGCATGTGTGTGGGGGGGCGGGGAGTATCTGTGTATCTGCAGCCGTGTGTTTGTATAATTGCCAGGCGAAAAAAAAAGGAAAAACACAACAAAAAAGTGCACACGAGAAATAGAAGTAATCGAGTGAACCGACTTTGCAATACCCGATATGCTTTTACAAAGCAAAAAAATATAAACAAAACATTTAAGCCACGTTGGTTTAAGCTAAATCGATTTTCTTTACAATGTTTCCCTTAAAAAATTTTAAAAGAAAACTAGGAGAAAACTATCTTCTTATAGAAAATAAACCAAGCCAAGGCAGATTAGATACTTATTTAAAATTAAATAATATCGCTCTTAAACAAATTTTTCTATATAAGAAAAATAGCCCTTAAATTAAGAGAAATTTCACACTTGTGCACATTTAATTCTTAATTGGTTCTAACATCTATTAAAGTAACTCTATTATGTACAACAATTTATGAGTGTAGGGCTACATTTTCTATTTTAAAAATTAGCAAAAAATAAAAAACCATGCGTATTGTCCAGTTTATTTTTTAATTCAAGCTTTAAAGCTAAACTAAAATAAAAATATAAAAGAAAAACTATGAAAAACCAAGACGAAGGCGATTCCAAATCAATCAGACCACATTAGTCAAATTTGATTTGTAAACAAACCGCAAGAGAATTTCATTAAGCGCACAAAACGATGAAGAAATGGAAAACTCATCAAATATTTTGGTTCATCATCATCAACATCATCATCGAGGAAGAACGATCCAATTGAAACGCTCTGTCCAAACAAAACAACTCAAAACATTGGCAAAAACAAAAAGAAATAAGCAAAAGGCAAAAGAAAAAGGTTATTAAAACTGTCGATGGATGGACTGGAATGGATCTCCTCCAGAGTCCCGACGACGTCGCATCGAAATGATGGGGATGTGTGGATGAGGATGCTGGCAAATTGCGGATTGAGATGCCCAATTGGGGGCAGCCAAATAAACGGAAGGATGGATAGATGAATGGATATGGAGGAGGATATGTCTTGCTGGCAATAGTATTATTATTGTTGTTTTTTGTGTTTTTGTTTTTGTTTTGCAGTTTTGCTCGGCTGAAAAGTTTTTCCCGTCTCCTGCCTTCCTACAATTGACACATCAACAGCATTGTTTAGAGACGATGAAATTTATTTGCGCCAAGAGTAGAAAACTCTCTGTGTTTGTTAGTTTGTCCCTATTGTTTTTTTTGTTTTGTTTTTTTTTTGGCATCCACTTTTCGCCTTTGTTTATGATGGCGATTTGGGATTTCGATTGGGATTTGAGTTTTTGGTGGATTTTTTGGGGATTTTGGGACTGGATTTTGAACCCAAGAGCAGGAGAACAGAAGAGAGATTCTTATAAACAAAATTATGGCCAAAGTTGCAACAACTCACAAAATTGAAATTGCAATTTTCTCCTTCAGTCGAAAGTTATTGAATTTCGTTTGCACTTCTTAATTGAATTTTTGGGTAAGACGAGCCTTTGTTCAATTGTATTTACACTTTGTTTTGCCTTTTTGGCAGAGACTTAGGTTGTATCCACTTTTTGGGAGGAAAAATAAAGGGACTAGAAACATATTTAAGGAATTTTTTAAAGAATTTTTGTTTACAGAGAAAATAATGGGACTAGAGGCTGTGTAGAAAAATAATCAATAAATTATTTAAATAAACATGTTAAACTCTTTTTATAATATTTTCTAAACCCTTTTTCAAACGTTTCTTTTGTCCTTTTGTTTTTTTAAGTTTTTTAAATTGTTTTTGGGCCACAATTAATCTTGCTTTGTCTTTATTTCCCATTTGCTGGCACATCTGCTGCCAAGTGAAAAAGCTTTACTTGGTAAGCTGATCTTGGCCGAGGTTTTGGTTGCATCTTTCCCAGCTGCTCTCCGCTTCAGTGGAAAACAGTTGGGGCCGCACATTTGCCACATCGATCAGTTGTCTTGGTTATTTGCCCCTAATAATACATATTCCTCCATCAGTAAATCCCCCGCTTTCCTCCATTAAATTCGATTCTCACAGCAGACATGAGATGGACATGGCCATGACTTGGATATAACTCATAATGACTACCCCATTTTCTGTTTGTATGTGTTTTGTTTTCATTTCGGTTTGGCGTTTTGTTTATATGCATATTAAATGGTATAAAAGACGCAAACGCCAGCAGCTATATCAGCATTATAATTGTTCTGCTTTTGCTTCTGATGCTCCCTTTTTTTGTGCTGATGAAGCTAAAAATTTTTGGAGTGAAAGGCAGAGAGTGGTACAAAATGTACATCTCTGGATTCTGGAAGTCTGGAGAGGCTGGCTGTGTGCTGGAATTGTGTGTGAAATCAATTTGTCGAAATACGAGCTGCAAGAGTGCCGAGTGCCAACAGATATATGGGATGTGTATATGAGCCATACCAAAGTTTAATGTCTCCCAAGAACGACACACATAACTCATTCGAGATTTCTAGGCATCATTCGTTTCGTTCGCAAATCTAATCGAAATGCGTTGCCTTTTGATAACTCAATTTTAGTCGGGATTTTACTACACAAAAATTACCACGTTATCCCAATAAAATGTTGAAAAAAAAAAAATAATATAGAATTTGGAGTATGTTGTAGAAATTATTTTTAAACATTTTTGAGGAATGTAAATCAATCTTAACAATTTTTGAATAATTTAATATTGTGTTAAATTATGTAAAATCTAAAATTATTAAGGAGTGTCTAAAGATAGGTACAAATTCTAACATTAACCCACTGAAATAGTTAAAAATAATAATATAGAATATAGAGTAAAATATTGAAATTATTTGTAATAATTTTTGAAGAAGTTAAATCCAATTTGTAATATTTTGTTTTTATATTCAGTGCAAAGAAAAAGCTAAACCTAATACTGAGAAATACTTAACATTTAATGGGTTAATAAAGCTATTTTCCAATTTCAAACTCCTTTTACAGCCGTGTTAATTAAAAGATCATCAAGTGGTACGCCTCGTCTCACTACGATTTGATTTGCTTTCCTCAGGTTGATTGTTCTGTGAGCCCAGAGTACAGAAGTACCGAGTTCAGAGTACAAATGTTTTTCCAAAAAGAGAAGCTCATGCATTTTGCATCTGCCAGATAGCAATTTCAGACTAATTGCCTTTTAATTGCAAGGAGGAGATGGCCATCAGCAAGGAGGGCATCCTCATCATCTTGCCGTTTTAGTTATTTTTCCTATGGATTTCCATCGATTTTGTCATTAGGTTTTCATCCTGGTCGTCTTCATTGCATTTAAAACGATCAAAGGTCAGAGGCTATCGCCTGTCGGCTATCTTGGCTTGCCGAAAATGCCAAAATGTATGCAGATGGCATTCAAAGGCATAGCCAAGTGCAGTTTCTCTCTCTCTATTCCTCATTGAATATTGGTGACACATTTCGGTTTGGCTTTTAACCGCTGGCAAAATGTCACAATGTGCCACAAATTGATGCAGTTCTCTCTCCCCAGACGATCTCTGAGTGATTCAGTTTCGATTTTGGGGCTTTTTTTTTACCCCGTTACAGTTTTCTCTTCTCTTATCCGGCACGAGGTCAATTTGTGATAATAACTCTCTGCCTCTGTGGACGGGAAAAATAATGAAAACGGTTACAAATTCGAACAAAAGAAATGGGCACAGCGCAGCAGCAATTGCCAGTCATTGTTGCATGTTGCCGCGCTTGCAACCTGTAACATACAACATCGATTGCTCACCGTCGGTAGTCGTTGTCGTCGGCGAGTCACGCAACATCAGCAAAATGCCACACACAAGCTCACAAAAACAGCACGCGAGTGCCTTCGGTACACTACACTGAGACGAAAACGTAGTTAATAGTTATTATTATAAAAAAAAGGAACTCAGAAATTATTAAAAGAAATTCAAACGGAACAACTAAAAGGTTATGTATGTTTAACCCTTAAAAAAGTCTTGAAATGTAAATATTTGTTTTTATGTATGGCGACAACCCTACTAGAAAACTTGATGCTAGCCTCCAAGTGGCAACCCCACTTAAGCTTTCCTATAAATCTTTTTTTAAATGTCCTGTTAATGAAATCCTGAACCATAATTCCTTGTAATAAAAAGGGCGTGCACAACTGTACTTGACAACAAAGGCGGGTAACAGTGGGAAAGGGAGGTGGCGGGGGCCTTGAAAATATCAAAATCAAAAGCAGCTAAAGTGAAAGGGCCGCGAAAAGCGGCAACATTGTGTCTAGGACATTGCTGCAACAGTGTTGCCAACCGCATTGTGAAAATCCTGTTATGTTTTTGCTCCCTTTTTTTTTGTTTGTTCTTGGTTGCCCCATTTTGGAGCTCATTTTGTTAATTTCCTTGCCGGCGCCCAAATGTTTATTGCTCTCATCGCTGATATTGTTGCCAGGGCTGCCAGCGGGCAGTTCCTTTTATGACGTAAACCATAAATAGTTTAATCGTTGGCTTTTGTAGGAGAACTAACTCGGCAATATGCTTCACAGTTAGGTGTGGCAACTCTGCCTCTGTCAGTTGCAGCTTCCGGCTTCCGCTGACAGTTTTCGAACTGTCGTCGTCGTGCGGCCATTATTAAAATAATATGATTCCCATTCGAGAGTTGGACAAAACTTTGCCCTGAAATCGTGAAATGTGAGGCGTGAGGCGGGGCACGTAGCAAAAATGCAAAACTGGGGTGGGGAAAATGAGGAAATGCGGGTCCAATGGCGATTAGAGGCTGGCACAAAAGCGAGCGAGTTGTGCAAACTGAATGCCGACCGAAATCCCCTTTCGGGTAATTCTAAACTCAATTAGATCTGCTCATGTTGTCGCTGTGTGTGGACATGACTAATTTGCGACCCAACTTTTTGCATAATTAATTCACAAAATATCTCGTCTCGCAATGCATTTCAGCTTTTTGTTTTGGTCACGAATCGAGCAGCAGCAACCTGAATCCGATCCTCGGTCCATTTTCCAAAAATCCAGTAATCACTCATTGTTGTTTTATGTTTTTTCTATGGGGAAAACACTAATTAGCTGAATTGAATATACATATTTGGTTGAATCCATTTTATTGGTTTAGCTTGAAAGCTGAGATAATGTTTAATATATAGACATTTATCACTTTTAATTTCGAAAAATAGCTAAATGTAAATTTTAGATAGTAAATAGATTATTTATGGTATTTATTTAAAGTTTCTAAATTAATGTTATTTATTCAAAGTGTTTTAGTTTCCAACATTAAGTTTATTTATTAAAAGGGTTTTAGTTCTAAAAGCCATTTTGGTTTTGACATATTTATGCTTTGGGAAAGGCATCTCAAAAGATTTCAAAAAATTCTAAAAAAACATATTTACATATTTGAAATATTTCAAATTAGTTTCTCCTCATTTCTACCTTATTTTTGTGACTTCTTTTTTCGCTTTAAATAAAAGCAATTTGATTTTTAATTGCAGCACTGCTGCTTACTTGAACTTTCCCCTTCCCAGTTCAGTTTTCCCTCCTAATTAAACTTCTTTCACCCACTTGAGGCAGTTGGAAAATGTGAAGGGAAAAAAGAGCTTCAAAGTCGCCGACAAAGTGACATCTGAGGAGTATTTTTTCTCTTTTCTTTTTTGTTTTATTGGGGAGTGTGTTCATGTGTTCATTTGTTCAGCCTCTGCAGCTTGCAACCTCATCAATTGACTTCAATTCCGTGATGATGACGAGCAGCTGCCTCTGGAAGAACTTCCTGCTTCTACAGATATATCTATTTTATATAGTAGTATTGCTTCCAATTCAATTTATACCGACTTACCTGCATAATGGCCCGAGTTTTCCTCATTAGTTAACCTCCCCTCTTGGATGGATTTCTTTTGTGGTCTGCCTCATTAAATTTTAATCTCTCCCCAGCTCTAGTTGGAGTTCCACTTGCAGAGTTCTTTTATATATTTTTTTTTTTTGCATAGTCAAAGTTGATTAGCACATCGAAGGCTTCTTCGGCTAATTAAAAGCTCATTTGGCTTCTTTGCTGGCAAAAAGGGCAAACACAAAATAAGAAAAAAAAATGGCAGAAAGAAGAGTGAAAAATGGAAAACACACAACTCGGAAAACTGAAAACTTTTTCCGCTGATTATTTAAGTTTAATCTGGGAATGGAATTGTTATAGAGGGAATCCCCGAAAAATAATTGAGTCTCTCTCTCTCTTCCTGAATGTCAAGGCCTTGTCTCTATCCGTATCCTTGTTCCTGTCCCTGTCTCTGTTTCTGGCACTGTCCCTGTCCCTGTCTGCTCTTCCGTATCCGTTTTCCCAGGCTACAACTTGATTGCTCCGCTTAAAAACGCGCTGCGGAATTTTCCCCCAAATGCAGCTGGGGAAAATCAACTGAAAATCATGCCTCAGCTGCTGCAGCAGTCAGTTGACATGCAAAGTCAGCAGAAAGAAAGGAACTATCTAAACGAGCTTTCTATATGTATTTGTACATGGACACTTGAGCACTGAAAAAAAGGAAAATTAAATATATAAAATATTTAGAAACCTTGAGTTAACGTGTAAGAAATCTAAAATAAAAAGAAGCTAGATTTTTCTTTAGAAGTTTCGTTTTTTCTGCTTAAGATATATATTTTTGTAGGCTTAAAATATAATTTCCTTCAGTGCATGAGCATTCAGAAAAGAACAGAGAGAAGACAGGCTAGCAAAGTGGGCTCCCCCAAGTAGCTTCTGGCTCCGTGCCCTGCCCCCAAGCATCTGGAGGAGCAACTCGTATCGAAAAGAGTATATCCTTGGCTGCCACAGAGGAGAACTGCTACCAGAAATGCAGTGACAATTGGCCGTTTTGTAGACAAGTTGACCCATTTAGTGGCGTTAGAAGGAGGAGGAGGAGCAAACGGAGAGGCGTGGCAAGTGGCAAGTTCCGCATCGGAATCTCAAATCAATGAGCAAATGGCGTTGACAATGCTTTTGAACTGCCTTAAATTCATAAAAACATACCACAAATTCCCTCCGAAAATTTAGTCACAATTTTATTTTGGCTTAAAAATAAATAAAAATTAAATTAACCTTTTTTATAAGTAAATATAAAACCATCATTAACCTTAAAACAATTTCATTTCAGTTACATTATAGAGAGAATGACAGCAGTTTGCCTCCTTCTCTGCTTGTTTTTTCGGCTATAAATTTTCAATTTTCATAACGAACATTGTTTGGGGGAAAACTACGGGGAAAACACACACAGGGTGCTTTTTTGGGGGATGGTGTCCTTGGGTGTTTTTTTTTTTATGTCTTGATTGTTTTCGTTGGGATGCGCGCAAAGTTTTTATCTCGCGGATGCATCTGAATCACGACTGTCAATTACTGTGCGTGTGTGTGTGTGGAAAAAGGGAGGAAAATGCCCAGACCCAAAGCCAAACCCAAAAACCAAAACGAAAGCGAGAGCTGAATGAAATCATAGCATACATTAGGGGGCCCCCAGGGGGGTCATGAAAATGGAAAATGAAAAGCGAAAGTTTGTCCTTGCCACTGGCGATGACATCAGCTCGCATTGCTTTTTGTGTGTACGCGTATTTTCGCTGGCATTTTCCCTCCGATTAATCATAACTAACCAATAATTTTCCCTCTTTTTTTGTTTTTCTTGCAGGTATGTACATGATGGAAAATCCCCTTGAGAAAATGAGAAATTGAGGAAAATGTTCTCGTACAGTTGGTATAATTAATTGATTTTCAATTTTATGTTTCGTAAACACACACACACACTTGGGGCTCACTTGAGTGCAAAATTGTTGCCAGCTGCAGCAGTTTCCAAGCAGGCAAGCACCTCCTACCTCCCTCCCCCTAAAGATTTTCCTACCCGTGATCTCCCGAATGAGTTTCCACTTCAGGCTCCGCCATCTAAATGGACTGCGAAATGTTTGCGGGGGCAGAATGGTTAATGTCTTTGCCTGAGAGGGCGCCATTATTCATGTGCGTGCGCCTGGCAACCCTGTTCGATTACCGATAAATCCCGGCATGCAACCATGCAGCCATGCATCGAGGCAAATCGCTTCAAACTATGTATATTTTGCTTATGAAATATACATTTTCCCCTCCCCCCGGTTAACCGCAAAATGAAATGATTTTTACGCCCAGAAACCGCAAAAACAATATTTTTCCCATCAAATTTAATTTTCTTTTGCCATTATTTTTTTACTCCCCTTTGTTTTGGTTATATCTCTTTATATATATAAAGATATTTGATTTATATTTTTTGCTGCAACTATTTTTTGGCTGGCGCCACAACAAATCCTAAAAATATACAAAATCATCAACAGAAATCGGGAATAGCACTGCAGAAAAAATAACAAAAAAAAAGAGGAGAAAAAAGAAAGGATGGGTCTGTGGTGCAAAGTGT
Source organism: Drosophila ogumai (assembly GCA_018904815.1). Lineage (NCBI taxonomy): Eukaryota > Metazoa > Arthropoda > Insecta > Diptera > Drosophilidae > Drosophila > Drosophila ogumai. Next base: position 19,381 of record JAEIIJ010010236.1, on the reverse strand, counting down.
TGCTGGGGGCGGTTGGTGCCTGCCACTGACAGTGGCACTGCCACAGTTGCAATTGCAACGTAAATAGACTTTTTCAATGCACTTGACACATGCTATTAAATGGCAGCCGGTGGCAATGGGAAAACTCCCCCACAACCCACATCTCCCCCCCAGACAGATATAGGGGAATATGTTTTTCATACACACATTGTTTTTTTCCCTCTTTTTTTTCTCCACTCGCTGTATCTTTCCCCCTTTGCTTTTTTCAATATATCCAATATTTATATGCTGTTAGATTCAACTGGGAAGAAGTGGTGTAGGAAAAACACTAGAGCCCCTTTTACAGATACCTCTGATATATAGAATTGTTCTTTTCTTTCTCACACTTTTGCATTAATGCATAAGGTTTGCAGATTTACGCGTAAAGTGCAAAATTCCCTTGGAAATATTCTCCTAGGGAATACTTGAGCGGTACTTGAGCGATAAATAGGAAAAAGTGTAGTGTGTTATCGATGTACAACAAATATTGATTGAAAATGTCTTAAAAGAAAAAGGTGTTTTAATTTGAAAAGTTATACAAAATCGAAATAAAACAATAAATTAAGCTCATTAAAGACTTACAGGAAAATTACTTTCCTACGAAAAACCCATTATAGGGAACAAACACCAAAGCGAAAGGTCGAAAGTTATGCTGCAGAAAGGAAAATAAATCTGTAAAATAGGGTAAATTGTTATCCAGCAACAGACACGAGCCAGGCACTGGCATTTTGGCATTGACAAGGCAAACGGGGGTGGCAGGGGGGAAACCTTTTTAGTGACATGAAAAATGTGCAATACTGAGAAATAAAAGGAGCAGGAGCCAGTCCGGCAGGAGATATGAGCGAAAAAAGTGCAGGCAGGAGAGTAGCGTCAGTCTAAATAATAAAATCAAAAATGAAATGAATCGTTGGGGAAGAAGACGTATTGAAAATATTGTTGCCATCATCAGACATATCTGCTGCCCTGCCCTGCCCTGCCGCTCCTTCCTTTTGATTCGAAATCGAAATAAAAATCATTTGACCGCAAAAAATAAAAAGGAAAATCGTGGTAGTGAAGCATATAATAATAAAAATTTCAAATAGCCGTTGGCTTTACACTGAAAATATAGTCTCTCCCCTTACATAAGCCCTGGGATAAATGCATACACCTGGTTTCTTTCAGTGCCCATACACATTCATTCTTTAATATATATTCCCCAATTGGAAACGTGGTTATGAATTGAAAACGACAAACGCAAACCATTAAATAACTGCGGAATGTTGAGGTGGTTTTTCCCCAATATTTTTTTTCCCCATTTTTTGTTCGACTCAAAGTGAAATCTGATTTGATTGCATCGAATTGTTCGGGGGTCGTGGAATCGGCCGCCCGTGATTTTTCATGGCTCTCCGGCTCTGGGTTTACTTTTAATTGCCACTGTCGTTTTGAATTTTCATGCAATTGATAAGCCGAAAATGGATGTGCGCGGCGAAAAAAAGGAAAAATAATTGAGCAAATCCTTTGTGCAAACAGACTCGCAGCGTGTTATGCAAAATTGTGGGTACAAAACGCTTAAATTGGGGTCAGTAGCGGAAAAATAGAGAGCTATGACGGGTATACAACAATTTTCTACAGAAAAGCATTGAACAGTTGGTTGGGAATTAAAAGGATGTGCGGCATTATGATACCACAAAAATGAGCAGGGGAATTGTGAACCAAAACAGGAAGAGTCAAGCCAACAACTTGAGAAATTTAATAGATTTTAGAAGTGTAAACAAATAGAAAAACCACCAATCTAGTTGGGAATTATAAGGATTCCCGGAGCTATGATAGCAAAGAAATTATAAAAACAAATCAAACGCTAAAACTTAAGATTTTTAAAAGATTTTATATTGAGATCTGACAATTTTCTAAACAATTTAAAGAAAAGAACACAATAATTGTCAAACCAACAACTTGAGAGTTATAAGCCTTACCAGAGATCCCATTGAGTTGTTCTTCTCTCCCTTTTCTCTCTGTGCACCCTTGACACTTTACACTTTAAGCTGCCGCAAAACCACTTACACAGGACAAGCGAGATCAAGGATCGCTGGGCCTTCAATCAGAGAATTACTCCTTGCCGCAGTCATACCCGTAATAATCCATTTGCCATTTTCGGTGGCAATGCAATAAGGAATTATCGAAAGCGGACGGACGCAGGGGGAGTGCCTTCGGGACTCAATCAGGATGCAGAGCTGTCCTCGCCTGCCTGTCCTCGCATTACCCCAATGTAACACAGTTAAATGCCAACTCAAAAAAAAAAAAATGTGAAAAATGGGGCAGAAAAACGTGGTGAAAAAAAAAAGAAAAACCAAGGAAAAGTTTGTCATAAATGGCCGGTCAGAGGAGGAGGAGGAGCCGGCGACGGCGGACGACTCCTCCCTTTTGGCTGGCAATGGAAATTGAAGTTTATCGACATCGTTAAAATTATCTTTACGGGCATCAATGGCAAGGATACCCTGGCAGGCTCCTGTCGATTGCCTCCGCCTCGCTTTTCCAACGCTTTTCCCCTGCTGCTTTTATTACTTATGCCGCCGTTCCTGCTGTTCACATATAAATTCACATTTTCCACATCATTGGGCCTCTGCGACAATCTCCTGCCCACTTTGCATGTGTGTCTGTGTGTGTGTGCAGGACTTAAAGGAGAGGAGCCGGTGGTCCATGTGGAATCGATGGAGTAAATTGACACACAATTTCGCTGCATAAATCTTAAGCGCAGATAATTCCGCACGTAAAAAAGTCAAAAATGAATTACAATATGCTGGCAATGTTCAGGGGAACCCAAAGAACCACTGAGAGAAATTATTATTTCAGTCTAAAATATAAAATATTACTTAAATAAATCATCTAATTAGGAACTATGGCTCTTCTCCCTCCAAATATTTCTTTCTGTGTAGAAGAATCATAGGTAAAACCAGAGTCAGACCCCAAAGGAGCAAAGAGACAAGAGAGAGGGAGAGAGAGATAGATAGAAAGCGAGACGCCATGCATATGAATTATCGATTGTGCGTGAACGGTTCTCTTTCTGCCGTTGGGGTCTTAAGTCCGATGGCCGTGCCCAGAATCCGATTACATATGAAATTAAGTGGGCAGGCACCATTATTGGGGGAGCTCCAGGGGCCGGGTGCCGGGTGCCGGAAGAATGCTGCGGCGTGCTCGCCACAATCGATAAATAATTCATTTGGCTCACTCTCACTCATTTTGTCGGTTCTGCATTTTGCGGAAGCGGTCATTTGTATGTATATCGGATATCGATATGCATCTGCATATTGCATATCGAAGCAGTAGAGCGCGTTGGTCTATGTTGCCAAACACATGCAAATTCGTATGCATTTTCTTGCTTTGCTTGAGGCAATAATTTGAATATGTTATCGATAACAATTGAAATTTGTATTTGGTATAGACTTGATTGTTTTTTTTTTTTTGTACATATTTTAGACTAGAATTTAGAATAGGTTGTGCTTCTATTATTTGGATAATTAATTAATAGCTTTAATTGGGCTTTTTGATTTAGAAAACTATATTTTAAACATAGTTAAATTGTATTAAAATATTAAAAATTATATTCTTTTATTTGTCAAGTCGATTTTTTCGATAAATTAATTTTAAATTCAGCTTAAGCCTATTGAAATTCGATAGGAAACTACTATTACAACCGGAAGTGATCGAATCCTAAAATCCCTGTCAGCCTCAGCGTTTTCCCCTTTGAATCCTGCAAAGTAACCCAAATTCTCCATTGGACGCAGCCCGTATCCCCCCGCTTCCCACTCTCATGTAGCCAAAGTCCCTTTGAAAAGTATCTCTGAGCGCTACTTCCGTTGGGATGGCAGCACTTGTACACGTCATGTCACATTCCATGGCCATTGTGAGGCAGTGCAGCAACCCTAATCAGCGGACAGAGGACAGAGGACGCAGGACCTCCCAGGAACTCCTCCTCTACCGGAGCAGTGTGCTCCAAATTCCGAGTGACACTTCAACTCGCTTACACTTGAATACGCATGCCACGTCCAGAGAGGAGCACATGAATGCCAAAATGGGTTGAGGGCGGAAGGGGTCCCCCTTCCTGGCTTGGGTGGGAGATTTCTGGGCACCGCCAGCATTTATATCGAATGGCTTCATCATCAACCGGGGGGCCGGCGACGACAAACGGAAGCTGAGACTTCCGTTTTCCGTAAGGGAACCTGGAAAGCTCTCCACCTCTCTCGCTTTCCCGCCTCCTCTCACCTGCGTAACATTAAACGTAACGTTAAATGAGGAACGAACTCCCTCCAGAGTACAGATTCTGCAGCTGGAGCTGGTGCAGCCCATTGCCCGATAATGACAAAAGTGTTAATAGCGCCACACGCTGCATGGGGCACTCTGGCATCGCACATCCTTATCCAAAGGGGGAAAATCTGTGGAGAAAAGCGGGGGGGAAAACGAGTCCCGGGGGAGTGGGGCGAAAGCGGAATGAATGCAGTGCGAAATTATGCAGGCACTGTTGATGAAATACAAGCAGGGAGCTGAAAGAAAAGATTGAAAAGAAGCGAGTGTGTGACAAAAAAAAAGTGTGCAGAAAAGAAAAGGAAGAAACGTAAGAGTAGCGATGCATGAGCTGGATAAGCACTGGCCATGCACTGGCCAAAAAGTTTATGGGAAAAGCAAACAAAAATCGTTGAAGGCTCCGAATTCCCAAGTCCTTTTTTGGTAGAAAGCTTAATCAAATGTGCAAGCTAAAATGTGAAAGAAATCTAGAAATAAAATAATTTAATATTTTTAAATAATTTATTTAAAGTTGTTAAGCTAAAATGTGGCATAAAATATAATATTTACAAGAAAGAAAGCTAGCAATTTTATGAATTTTAAATTTTAAAAACATATAAAATATATTTAAATAAATTATTTCTTGAATATTTTATATGCTTAAAAGCTGACATTTTCTCCCAGTGCCTTGCCAGGATGCAGGGAACACACACGTGGCGCGGGCTTGGGTTCGGTTCAAGAAAGGCGACTTCCTCGGGTCTCTCTCACTTTGTTTCCTCAATTGACGCCGGTACGTCGAAGTCAGAGTCGCAGGAGTTGTCGCCAAATCCTTTTCACTCAATGCCCGGATTGAGCTAGGAGCTGGAACAGAAGCTAAAGCCAAAGCAGGAGCGTTATCTATGCATCTGGAGGGGATTGAGGATTGGGGATTGGGTATAGGGGATTGGGTAAAGGGGATTGGGTATCGGGGATCCGGGATCCGGGGCGTCTTAAGTAGCACTTTGGTGGCTGCGCTTATGCCATTAAGGCATGCAGCTTCTGCATTCAGATGGAAGCTTTTGTATGAGACATTTTCCCCCAGATTTTCCTTCGCTCCCGCTGGTGTCTTTCTGTGTGTGTGTGTGTGTGTGTGGCCCAATTAATGGACTCCGAGTGCGAGATTTTCCTGCTACGATAAGAGGTGAGGCAAGTAGCTGCTATAATGACAGCATGTGCTGCCGGTAGCGGGTCCGTGTCTGTCTCTGTGAGCCTTCAATGGCTTCGCTACTATCTCTGCCATTCAATCGGCCATTTGAAAGGGATTCATTCACTCGAAAACTGGAGGAGAACACTGGAGAGCCGAGTTTGAATCAATGCAAGACAATCGATGATGAGGGTGATGATGATGATGATGATGATGGTTATGGGGGGGCCTGTGAAAGGCAACTCCTAATTATTTCAGGCATCAGGCCTAATCCGATTAGCAAAATTAACCAACGTTTAATCAGTTTTAGTTGTGTCTGAATGAACTCAATTAATTTTCCAAACAATATAATAATAAAATTCAGGTATTTATTTGCATATTTAGGTATATTTTATTTTAAATGTTAAATTAAAATTCCCCAATCAATGATCTGCCTGCTGTTTATCCCCAATTGAGGGCAATTAAAGGCTTTTGTAAATTCAAGATATATTCGGTTACTCTTTCCCATAATCCATTTCCCATGAAAAACTCATCACAGCAAGTTGCTGCTGCTTCAATTATGAGTGGCTTGCCATCAAGTTGAAGCCTCAATTGCTCATCATTCCATCCCGCACTCGACAAATGCATTCCGACAGCCGAAATGTGCCATAAAACTGTCTTGTCTTGTCTGGTTTCTAGCTTTTTAGCATTTTCAGCTTGCTTTTTGTTTTATATGAGGAAGGAAAGGAGTCCTGGTTTTCGGGGAACCCTTCTCGCCTGTCAAAAAGCTAAAAAGGGGGCGGCAACAAGTGTCTGTATTCTGTTTAGCATTTCATTACTTTATTTATTTTTTCTTTTAAACAACAAAAAACACCAGAGTGTCGAGCTCCCTTCCGTCGCCCGAGTATGTGGCAAATTTATTACAATTAAAGTTTTTCGTCGAAGGAGAAGAAGAAGGAGTGTCAGGAGTTGCCGCATTTAAATGAGCCATGACCAGGGGGAGGAGCCACTCTGCCTCCTTGTTGGCACCAACGCCACGCTCCAGCGGAATTAGCTGCCAAGGATCCTTGGATGGTGGAGCGGTGGAGCTGCTCGGCAGATGGAACTGCGAGTGCGAGAAACCGAGAACCAGAAGCCAGACCGAATCCGTGTGTAGCCGGGAGACCAGACACTGCACATTTTCCCCCAAAGTGATTTATGAGCCTCGAAGCGGGGGCAACGTTTAAAAACGGGCAAAATATATACATTTAATATGCACTGTAATTAAAAGTTTAATTTTTAATTGCCTTAAAAATATTTTATTTGCTTAAAAATATTTTAATTGCCTTAAAAATATTTTATTTGCTTAAAAAATATTTTAATTGCCTTAAAAATATTTTAATTGCCTTATAAATATTTTAATTGCCTTAAAAATATTTATTTTGCCTTAAAAATATTTTAATTGACTTAAAAATATTTTTAATGCCTTAAAAATATATTTAATGCCTTAAAAATATTTTAATTGACTTACAAATATTTTAATTTGAAGAAATCCTTTTAAAAAGAATGTTATGGTAGCTCCCTTGATGATTATGATTATGTATTTGGTACTTTGAGCCACGCCTTAGTATTATTTTTTTTTTTTTGCCATTTACTATATTTGCTATTCTTTAGATTTCCTTTCTTTAGATTTTCATATAAGCTCCTCCGTTTTTGTTCTCAGTGCCATTATGCTCCTTGGACAGCAGGCAGTGCCCCAAACTTTGACACATGTCTGCTGGGGGCTCCTGTCAGGGCGAGACCAAGAGAGAGCGAAAGCGAATGAGATATTTGCAATAAAAGTATAAACAGCATGAAAATATTTTGCGTAGACGCTGCTGTTACTTCTGCTGTCCCCCCTTTTTATTTTTTTTTTTTTTCCGGGGCTGTCGTTCCCACACAACCCGCAGCAACATTCAGACGCAACAGTAGTGCCCAGCAGCAGCAACAGCAACAATGAGTACATAAATTTTTGGTATAAATTTCCTTCGGTTGTCAGTGGCATTTTCAAGTGCTCTGCCAGAGGTCGGGGTCGAATGTCGGGGTCTCCATCTGCAGTTCCCCATCTCAGTCTCCGTCTCCGTCTCCATTTCCATTTTGCATCTCTGCATCTCTCGGAGGTCTGCCAAGAGTGAGAACCGCTCATTTCATTTCAATGGCAGCCGCAAAAGGCATTTCATTTGGTTACTTTCTTAGACGGTTGCTGCGGCTTTTGGCCGAATTTAATTAAATATTTAATGCGGCCCACACAGAAAAAGCAGAGCAAGCCACAAGCTCCGTTGCAACAACAACAACCACACTACCAAGTCCTTTTCTGCCCTAAAAATCCTTTAAGGTATTCAAATAAAATTTGCAGTTCAAAAATCTTTGGAATTTCCGCCTGCCTGACACATGTTCCGGTCATTTTTGTTGCTAAGTAAATTTAAAAATAAATTTCGAATTTAATAAAATCACATACATATGTGATTAAGCAAAAATATGCAAGAGCCCTGATGACAATTTACTAAAACAAACCTTTGTGTGTTGCCCTCGAGCATTCTTTCCCCAATCTAATAATTCTTCACTAATTTTACTTTCCCCACAAAATTCATGCCATTACTCAATCAATTTCAATTTGCCATTCAATTAAATGAACTATTTCCCTACAAATAGAATTTATTTGTTGCTTGTCATTGCTCGTTTCAATAAATTCAAATCGAAATAGGAATTGAAGTCGAAATCGAAACTGAAACTGAAATCAACAAATAGAATTAGCAACTTGAACTAATTCTACGATTTCCCTGGCATTTCCATTTCCAATGTTCAATTTTCATTAATTTTCCAATTGCAAGTTGAGAAAGAAAACCACATGAAATTGTTAATTATAATGGACAATTGAAAGCGAGTTTGATTTCCCACAGCCTCGGCATTTATCTCTTTTAGGTACAGATTGTAAGCCACATATTGTTCACATTTTACATGATTTGTGTGCATTTTGCATTTGCATATAACCTATATATACATATATTTTTTAATTTACGCCGCCAAATTAAATGAATTCCAAATGAATGAATGAATGAATGTAGCCAGCAATTGTGTGCCCCTCTCCCCTGCTTACTTTCCATATCTCCGACGATCTATATTTCTGCGTTCTATTGTTCAATAAACGATAAAAGGGGGGTAAATGGCAGCAAAAGTTTTTGTTTACATGTTTGAATTTTTATGAGCTCGAAACAAAAAGTAAGCTGAACAAATGGGTTTGTTGGAAAAGACTATAAAGTACCATGTAAATGAGTTGGGTCTGGCAGTGGCTGTAAAATTGCGATTTAGATTTAAATTAAGGCCTTTTTTATATAAATATTTGTTTTTATACAAATTATCTATAAAATAAAGGCATTGCCAGAGTTGAGTTTGTTTTAAAATAAAGGCATTGCCATATGGAAATATATTAATACCTAATATAATATATACATTTTTAAACATTTTCAAATTATATTCGTCCCAAAATACCCCTCTCTAAAACGAGTCCAGGGTATGCATAAATAGAACAGAAATATTTACTAGGTTCGGCTCCGATTCCATTGAACATCTAGCATTGAACGTTGAGCATTCAACTATTGCAGTCTGCACTGGCATTATTTGTTTTAATTGAAGTCAATTAGTTTGTGTGATGGTGTTAATTTAGCTCCATGGAACAGAGACCATATATATACTACTGTATATATCTATGGAATATGTACACAATATATTTCAAGCAATTGAGAATAGAGTAAGAGAGAAGGGCATGCGGCAGTAAGAAATTCGTTTTTTATTGCATTTTGTTTCTTTTTTTCAGCACTTAACCCCATTCAGCAGCATTCACTCAATTTTTCCAACTGCAACTTTGTGTCAATGCAAATGAAAAGACATTAATGTTAATGCTCACAATGTCTCCTCGTCATACCCACCATTCTACTCTGCTCATTGTTTTGGCCATTTGGCCCGCTGATAGTCGTCGTTGATTTCATTTTTATTGGCCATCATCGCAGCGAGTTGATAAGCAAATAAAATGGGTGCCAGGGGAATACCTCCTCGGTTGAATCAATCAAACGAATCGCCTACATTAATCTGAATTTAACTCAGCAATTGCCTTTTTTTATGGACTTTACGCTTCTATTCTATAGCAGAAATGGCTTTAAATGTTCAGGGTGTCTTGTATTAAATTAAAGAAATATAAATATAAAGGAATATAAATATAAAGATTTCAAAGCACTGAAATGTGTTTAAAATTTGTTACTGAATTTTTAGAATTTTATTTTATATGATTTCTACCTAGAACTTTCATTTTCTCACTTTTATTATTATTAACTGCTCCTTATTATCTCTGCATAATCCTTATTTTTATCCTCTCTTTATCCTTGTTTACTGAATATTACCTTTTCCCCTGGCCAATCTTCTTGAAGTCAATTTGAATTTCCAATTGAATGCAAATTGACACCGAAATCAGGTGGCCCACCAGGCACGTCCAGCCTCATCTGTCATATTTAGCCGACTTATGGCCTGCACTCTCCCTTCTTCCTTTTAAATATACACAAGATATATATACATATATATATATATATCCATCTGGCCATATCTAAATCCGCCCCTTTAGCCACCGCCCATCCATCAAATGAACTCAATTGAGCCGCTGCCGCTGCCGAGGCCTAAATCCCAACTGCAAACGTTGCAGCCAAGAATTAAAATCGGCCAAAATAATACAAAAAAAAAAGGAGGAGAGCTACAGGGAAAAAGGAAAAATCAAGAGGGGAAAAGAAACAAAACGCAAGCGAAAAGCGAGGCAAATCAAAGACCAAATTGATGACTGCAAAAAATATGAGCCACAGATAGGAATCCGGCCCAGCTGCTGCTATTGCTGCTGCTCCTGCATAAGGATTTTTGATCGATGGCCCCGTCGGGCTGCATAATTTCCAGCCAGAAGCCAGAGAGACGGCCAGCCGCCATTTCCCCCCCTTGGGAAAACTGCCAGAGGGAGGGAAAAGGTAGCCTAGAAATCGTCTAGCACAAATCGATCATTGACATCGCGCTAGGCGGGGGCGTGGCGGTTGAGGGAAAATTTGATTGATAACCTGATTGATGGCTAGCTTCATCTCTCGGACGAGCTCGCCAGTGCAAAGTGTTGACTGCCTTTTGGACGGCTTACTGCCTACAAAATGCACTGAAAGTGAGAAATTTAACGGATAATGAAGATTAAAAAAAAAAAACTATAACAAAAATTAAACAAAAAAACTTTCATACAATTTTTTTTTAATTGTAAAAATTTAATAATTAAATTATTAAATATTAAAAATTGGAATGATATAAAAATATACAATATAGTAATAAAGTGAAAGTTAAAAAAGAGAGTTTAAACTAAGAAAGAGACTACAAGCTAGGAACAATTTTCCGACAAATATATCGCTTTCTTAAATTTCGTAAATTTTTTTATTTCGAAATTTAAAATATCGAAAAATATTTTCACGTTAAAATTTTCATAAAATAATGTTTTGAAAAATGGTTTGAATTTTTTAAAACATCTTTAAACCTAAAATATTAATAACAACTATTTCGATAAGCTCTTATTTGATAAAATAAAAATAAATATGAAGCTATTGCACATTTATCGCAACGTTAAACTATTAATTTAAAATTAATATTTTTCTATACAAGCTCTAGAAGATTTATTTTTCTCAAAAATATAAAAAAAATAAAGCTAAAACATGCTCAATTTCTAGTTAAGCCCCTATATTTTTGTAGCAGTGCACTTTGACGAGACCCAATTGAGCGGAAAGTTGCTCGGCTAATTGGGATTGTCCACGTCGGCGCCCCTTATGTCCGGGAAATATGTATATAGAAGGCAGTGGAGGATTGGGTTTAACTCAAGATAAGTGTTAAGGGTACCGTGTGCCTACTAGTATAACAGAACCATAGTGGGGTTACCAGTAATATATTTATATATACAACTGATTCACACAAATCACAATCCAAAAAAGGAGCATCAGCATCGCACACAAGACACAGATATGTATATGAACTTGATTGAATAACCACGCCGCCACTCAGATGATGGGGTTATATGGTGATGATAGCCCCTCCGATGATGTGAATGATATGCAGCGTTGATGAAAACTATAATGATGAAAATGATGATGATGATGAAGATAATAATGCTGCAGCTGCAGTTGCTGTTGCTGGCATTGTTTAATGAGCGGACGACTTGGGAGCCAGGGAATGAATCAATCGACCACTGGCCACCCCTAAAATCCCCTAGATAGCCGCCCCCTCCATGGCACCCCAATAACAATTAGAGGAGAGCGTTGAATTATAGCATTTGGTTGGCTTCGCTGCCGTCGTCGTCGTCGTCGTCGTTGCTGCGATGATTAATTAAATGGCATTTTAATGAGTTCACTGGCGAGCGCAGCACTGGCTGCCCCAACTATAAGCCCCCCTTTTTCTGAGCCCCTGCACACACCCCCCGCGAATTGTCATTGAATGCATCAATAATGGAGAAGAAGCAAATGCTGCGGCCATGGCAGAATGTGGAATGTGCAACTATATATGTGCATATATATGTCTATATATGTCTATATATATATAGTATAGGGTATGTCTGCTTTTGGTTAATTTATGCAATTGAACTTTTGTTCGGCGCCAAAGAGGAAGAGCAATAGCGCAAAAATCAAAAAGGGTTTGGGGTTGAATAGCTTTATAAAGAGAAAGAGAGAGAGGGAAAAATAAAAAGGGAGAGGATGCAAAACCGAGAAGAGTACTTCTTGGTCAAGGGCCATCAGTAATGAATGTCTGATTTTCTTCATATTGAACTTTAATTATTCACTTAACGTGGGTATTGATTTCATTAACAAAATGAGATAAGCAAGGCAAATGCCACAGCTTAATTTCGATTGTTTTCGCCGATAATTAATCGTTGTTTGGGGAATTGGAAATTGATTTAATTCCAATATATCGTTTAATTACTTTTAGAGTTCATAAACATACTAAAATAGGTAAAAAATGCAAAAATTAAATTAAACGATGGTCAATCATTCCAGCGATTTAATTATATGTAAAATTTTGCTATCATAAAATATTTTGTCTTAAACGTTTCCTTTTATCGATATACTGCAAAGAACTTATCGATTTTTAATCGCTTACACTATTATTATAATCCTTCAGCGTGACTACAGATATTCCTTACCTGTCCCGGATTACTTTTTGATTTAAAGCCTTTTCTAAATCCCTGCCAACATGTAACCCGTTAACCACTTGCTCTTACCATTTCGAACTTATCGAAAGTCAGTCTTGCCGGTTTTTCTTTTTTCTGCTCTTTTTTTTTCTTGAACTAATCCCGGAGATTCTGGGGAAAACTCTTAGGCTTACTTATGTCAGGGAATGCGGCCTCATCTCTCGTTACGTTGCCCTCTTGCCTTTCTTAACTACATACATACCTTCCCCTCCGTCGGCCTCAGGTTTTCCTTAACCAAGCTGACTTTTCGGGTTTGTTTAAAGTTTCTAGCGCCGCAAATGAAAAAAAAGGAGAAAGAACAGCACAACCAGAAAGGGGCCAACCAAGAAAATAAAAATAAATAAAAGGCAACAAAACTTTTGACTTCAAAAAAAAAAAAAAAAAAATTTGAAAAGAAAGCGAGGAGCGAAAAAAATGGAGAGTGAACGTTGTAACTTTTGGCTTGCAGGCGGTGCTGGATCTGAAACTTGCAAGCCAGGAAAATTCGTAGGCCTTGGGAGCAGGGGAAAGCAGGGCATGGAAACACTTTGCGAAACATTCTGTGGACTGGAGGGGCTACAGGGGGGCCTATGGCGGCACAAGGGCAGGGAAAACATGCGCGCCCAAAAAACTAACTGCTTACTTAACAAGACATATTCAAGCACTTAAAAGCAAAATAAAACGCCAGAGGAGCAAAGAAAAAGCGCAACAACAGAAAAAATTGCGAAATACAAACGGAGAAAAGACAAGGAGAAGAGTTTTTCTATAGCAATGGAAAAAGGCACGAAAAGTTGAAGCATAATTCCATTTTAATATGACTAAGAAGTGGCATTATAACCACAAAATTGTGTTTTCGTAATGAAATTATTTATAATATGTTTTAATTAAGTGCAAATCACATAAATACTGTTGGCAAAAAACTCTGTTGTTATTAAAAAATGCCGAAATACTTTAGGCAGGGCCCCTGTCTTTTTCAAGCAACTTTTGCGACACTGCGTTGGTCTTTTTTTTATAAAAAATATACATCGGAAAAGCTGCAATATATTATTTTTCTATATTTTTGGTTTGAAAATTTTAAATAACGCTTTTTTTCTCTGCCTTGTTACTGAGGTGACTTGAAGAAAGCCTGCACAGTCTGTCTTCGCAGTTCCTCAGAGGTCACACACATTGCGCCCTGTTCTTTTTTAGCTGGGGATTTCTCCCCCTCCTTTTTTTTCAGTCCCCATCCTGGTCGGAACTTTATCAGCCAAGTTTACTTAATACGCAAAGTAAGTTAAAAGCAAGCGGCGATGACGGAGACGGCCAAAAGTTTTACGCGCATAATAAGCTCAACTTCTATATGCAATTTTTGATGTTTTTTCTTGGTGTATTTTTTCTACTCTTTCTCCCCGAACTCCCCCCATCTCGTTCCTTAGGGGAACTTTCGGTTTCAAGCGCTTAATATCCCAAGCATTTTGCGGCAATGCATTTTGTTGTTGACGTTTTTCCTGTTTTCGGTGGAAAGTTCCCTTTTTATACCCTTACAGGGTATTATACTTTCAGTGAGAAGCTTGCAAAACAGTGAAGGAGTCATTTTCGAACCTATAAATCATATATATTTTTGATCAGCATCAACAGGCGAGTCGAACTAGCCTTGTCGGAAAGCAAAACAAATTTTTTAATTTTTTGAAAATATTTTATAAGGGGTTACACTGTTGAAATTATAAAAAATTTGAAAAAAATTTAAATATTTAAAAATATTATATTCAGTATACAGATTGATTACGTTAAAAAAATAAATTGAACACAGTTTTTAAAATTGAAATGAATGCTATTTTGGCAGTCTAAAATTTTTTTACTTTTTTTTTTAATTTTAAATTAATAAAAAAAATTTTTAAATTAGTATAAAGAACTGTAAATAAAACTAATAAAAACCCGCACAGAACTGTTTTCCGATTTGAGATTAATGTATTGTTGATTTAGTTACCCTCCTAGAGTATAAAAATGTCGGCTACCCGAACTTGGATTCTTTCTTCTTTTAATATAAAATGAGTTTGTCCACCGCAGAGAATTCGCCGTCACTTATTTTTAGTTTTCTCGTCCTTTTCCGCTTGATACCTGATTCATTCTTTGCTGTGATTGAAAAACTTTCGTGGCGCAGTCATGAGTTTTTGATCCTGCCACTTATGAGGGATTTTTCGGCGGGGAAAAGGAAGAAAATGCAGTGAAAAGAGTGAATATTTTGGCTTACTTTCTGTACAGAATTTGCTTTTATAAAACCTTGCTCTCAATTAATACATTTTCATGGGGAAAAAACTTTATTTTATCTACCCAAAAATCGTGTAAATCTTTAGTAACTGCTTCATGCTCATTGTCCTTTATCCTTTATCTTTTATCCTTTGGCAAGCGTGTGCATCCAAGTGCCAAGTACTCACTTTGCAGTTTGCCACTCGAGTTGCTCAACAGTTTGCGGCAGTTGCAATGTTGCTTGTTGCAGTTGCACTTGCACTTGCACTCAGAGGGGAGCTCTCCGTTGCCGCCTTGTTCAATGCTCATCAACTTTTCATTTGCCATTTTATATATATGTATATATATAGAGTTTTATATTTTTTACTGCAAAGGAAAAGAGATAAAAACTTTAACTACTTTGTCGCCACTTGGCTGATGCTGCCACTGCTGCCATTATTCGCTGGATCTCTCTCTCTCTCCATCTCTGTTGCTCTCATAATGACCTCATTTGTTTAAGCATTGCCAATTGACGGCACAAGTTGTGGTCAGGGGGGGTGGAACAGGGGCTGCAAAATCTGGCCGAGACGAGACTTCACTTGTTTTGTGGGTTTCTGGGTCGCTGACTTTTTCAAGTGCAAAAACCGAACGAAAACGAAATTGAACACACAAACAATTTTTTTGTGCCAATTTGAAGGCAATAAAAAGTGCTCCTCCCTCACACACACTCCCATTTTCCAATTTAAAATGAAATGATGCTGCTGGGGATCATGATCTTTACAGCTCATTCCCTCCAAATCCACTTGAAGGTCAGTTTTCTTGATGAATCACTCATTAGTCTGGCATTTACATTTCCAAATTGTACAATCAGTCGGAATTCCTAAAGAAAAATATTTAACTTAAGAATTTAATTAATTATTCAAAGGGAAGTGGGACTTACAACTAATAGATGTCTGCATTCAAGATCGGGTGTTCTTCTGGCATATATGTTTTACATTTGAAGGGATTTTTGAAGCGTGCAAATGGCAGCAATTACCGAGCAGACACAGACGGCGACAATCACAAAAAAAATGTATATAAAAGTAGGAATTTCGCCTCGTCCTTCTCGTCAAAGCCCCACTTGAGAGCTTTGAAGAGCATTGCCTTGAAGTGCTCGCAAAAAAAGATTTCAAGTCAAATCACACAAAACCCAGGCGGCAGGGCAAGATGACAGCAAACTAAACTTAAAAAATGGAAAGGCAGTCTTAAATATACCCTGGAAAAGTTTGAATTGGGTATAAAATTAAAATGTTAAATTTTTTAAAAAATGAAAAGGGTGATATATAATAATTTAGCCAACTTTTTTATAAAGTATAAAACTAGTACTAAAACTAACATTTAAATAACATAAAATTTAAATTAAATAAAATTGAAAATTTGAACTACATAAAATTTAAATTAAAAAAAAATAAAATTTCATTTAAATAAAATTTAATTTCCAAACCCCACCGTCTGCCTTATATACCCCTTGCTTAGTTCTTGCCCTTGAAGGGGTACCAAAAACGAAGCTCAACTGTCAATGCCGCTGTCTCGCGTTCCATCTATCTCTGTCGCGCTCTGTCTCCCCCGTGGCCTATTTAAAAATTCAAAAGGCATACACGCCGAAAAAAAAAAATAAAATAAAAAACGAGGGGGGCATGGGAACCTTGTTTAAGGGGTAGCCATAGCCATAGCCTCATCGACATCCACTTGAGGCGGCTGCTCCAGTTTCCTGTCGCCAGCGCGCACAAAAGTATGCAACATGTCTGAACGCAAAAAAATTGCAAAAAAAAATACAGACAAAAAAAAAGAGTGCTACAAGAAAAGAAAATAGCAAGAACAGAAGGCAAACATAACGTGGAAATATTATAACGAGTGCAAATAAAACACACTGGCGGCGGCGGAAAAATGCGGGCAAAGGGCTGGTGGATAGGGGGTGGCCCCTGCCACCACCCCCCCGCTTTTCCAGGATGTCTGCAATCGTTTGGTGGCACGCATGCATGCCTAAAGGAAATGCCATCAAATATGCCAAACATGTTTGCAGCCAAAAAGGGAGTGTGTGTGTGGGAGAGTGTGTGTAGTGTGTGTTTCGGTTACGCTTTTTTTTTTTCGAGCAAAACCCCGGCGCCCTTTAATGTTTATTGTGCAAATAAATTTGTCCTTGAATTTCCCAAAAATGGCGCCAGCACATGTACAGTACTCTCACGCTAATTAGTATTTACAATCAAAGGAGAAAACCATAAAAAAAAACAAAGAACCATAAAAGAAAATATCAAATAATCATTTTGGGTCAAAAAAACATTCCGTCAATTTGCATAAAAACTGCATTACTTGGAATTACATTTTTTATTTTATTGAAATCATTACTTTTACGTTTGGTGATTTTAAAACGTTGCAAGAGGCAACTACAAGTATGTTTTATGTAAATTAAATTGTGTTTTTGAATTTTTTCCTGGCATCTCTCACCTTTTTAATTTAAAATAAATTTTTGTCTATTGTCTTTTATATTTTGCGCCAAACAAAAAAAAAAAAGAACAAATGAAAGAAAAACGTTTTTACTGATTTTTGCCGCAATGCCATTAACAGACATTCTTCGATGCCATCTAGTCCAAAAAAATTTTCCCCCTCAAAGATTTCCCAGCGACATTTCCTTTGATCTCTCTCTCACTCGCTTGCTTCCTTCTTTTTTTCGAGTGGCTTTATGTAAATTTAGGCTGCTCTCTCGATAAGCGATAGATGCTATTTTTGGACACAGGTGCTTGAGCACGCCTCAGTCTCGGTGAAGAGGAGGAGGGGGCGTGGCACACAGAGAGAGAGGGAGAGAGAAGCCTGGACAATATTTGCGCCACTATTTTGCTGCTATAATTCACAAAACTAACTTTCCTGGTAAGGGAGGATTACATAAATCAACATTTTGCTGCTGGCCGAAAAAGCGGCGAAAAACTTTCGAGCAAACAAATATTAATTTTAACTTTTGCGCGGCCAAAAAGCAATAACAACAAAAACAATAACAACAAAAGGAAGCCAAGCGAAACGAAGAAATAAAATACAAAAAAAAAAAACAAAGGAATTAAATAAAATACAAAGAGAGCTAAGAGAGACCAATAAAAAAGCATTCAAGACTTAAAGCTTTAAGCGACAATGCAGAATATATATATATATGTGCATTTAAATGTTACACTGAAAAACAAAGACAGAAAATGTCTAGTATAAATATAAATTTATATATAAATTTTAATATTTATACAACTTGTTTATACATTTGTTTTAAATATTATTTAAAGCTTTGAAATGAGTGTCTGAATCTTAAAGAACCTTTTAAGGGACCCATTTTCTGTGCGTGTCGTTGCCTTTGTTAATTTGCCCCGTTTGCCCATTTGAATGTGAAGTTTTTAATTGTTTTTCAACAATATTTTCTGGCCAGGCGCAATGTGAATTAATTGCGCGCGACTCCGCAAGGAAAATGCGAATGTCCAGTGGTGCTAGACCCCATACCACCCGCCCCACACACGCCCATTGCCCATGAGTTTTCCCAGGCCCATCATCATATCTGGCGGTCTCTTTCCTGCCACTTTCCCCGAGAGCCTCGCGATAATTCTTAACCGCTTGTTTATTTATGCGGCGCCGGAAAAGCAACACACACACAGAGAGAGAGAGGCTGGGTACGCCTGGGAAAATGGGAAAATGAGAGCAGGCGGGGGAGGTTCAAAGAGGTAGAAAGATAATGTGCTCACATGTGTGTGTGGCGCCTTTATTTATGCAGCATGCATTTAAAATAAAATAAATATAAATTAAGCATAGCCCAGAGTCCCAAAGGGAAGGAGGTTCTCTGCAATGGATCACCTCTAGCAGTCAGTCATTTAAGGACGAAGGACTCTCCCTCTCTTTACTCAATTGGAAAATAAATATTTAATATCGCTCAATTTACCAGGTTTTCTATTCATTGCAAACAATTAATCTAGAATTTTATAAGCACTGAAAGGCAATCAGAAAAAAATGTTATGTATGTATATGTAATGAATGGGTAATCCATTATTGGTGGCAAAATAAACGTTAGCAATTTAAGCCATTAAGCAATGACAAAACAATTAACAAAATGGTTGAAAAAATATATTTACCATGCACCGAAAAATATAAATATAAATTAAACAATCTAGAACCAACAAGTACAAGAATTATGGTCCGCTTAATTTCTCTCTGTATAACATTAACATTATTAAAATTAAAACTACACATTTGTATAATTAACTGTGGCATCCTTATTTTTTGTCCACACTTCAGATCAATAATATTTATTAGCTTAATGAAAAACTAATGCTTTTTATGACAAGTTACAGAAGAGAAAAAAAGGGCATTTGCTAGTTTAACCATAACTATCTCTGGCCTGGAGTTCTCCCACCGCAGAGCTTTTCATTATTATTCACAGTTTTATTTTTTTATTTATTTTTTTTTTTTTTGTGCGGCGCTTTTCTTTATTGCTGGGG
>JAEIIJ010010231.1:0-22883 GCA_018904815.1 Drosophila ogumai | reverse complement strand
TGGCTTACGCTTAAAGTAAGTTAAATAATATAAATATCCCTTAGTTTTCTTTTTATTTTATTAAATCTCAAGCCATTCCTAGATTCTCTTAAATTCTCAACTTAATTCCAAAAAAAAGTAAGCCAAAATCAATAAAAACTTTAAGTTTATATCAGAGAATTTCTCACCTGCAATCCCACCCAAAAGTTTCTCCAACCAAATCTCTTATTCGGCAGGCCCCCTCCCCCAGAATCCGGAACTATTTTCAGTTGCATTTGCTCAGCTGACAATTCATCTCTTAAGAAAGTTGCGCGAGAATATTTTCTACTTTATTTTGCAAGGGTTGAAAGATGGTTTTTCCTTTTCTTATTCGCTTTTTTGGCGGGAAAGGATCTACGTTTGTGGTTAAAAGGGGAAATGCAAATGCCAAGGCAATTTATCAGCTTGGCGGCAACATTCAAAATTAAACGCAATCACATACAAAAAAATACCAAAAGTGCGAACAAGAATTGGGAATGAGAGCGGGGAGGGGTGTGTGAAAAACTAAAGAAAATGCGGTGGGTGAAGAAAAGGCTGAGCGCAGGAAAAAATACAATTGAAAACTTTTGCAATACGCGGCTGAGTGAAAGAGGGTCTGGGTGGGTAGCTGGTACTCGACTCGGTGCGTTTTCATATCAAACTTTGGCTATTGCATTTTCATGTGTCTTACTTTCTTAGCTTTTTTTTCTTAGCTCCGCGCCCGATAAGACGGAGTGGAGCGTCTGCCGACCGAGGGGCATATCGTTGTCAGCCAAATGCACTTTAGCCGAGTTATCAAAGAGTTGAAATTGCATTGCCCAGGCCCAATGCGGCGGCTTCAGCCGAGAGGAAGCTGAATGGGCCGTCCCTGGCAACAATTTCAAGCGCATTATCCAGAGAGCTCTGAAAGGAAAGTGAGCAGAGAAAGCAGCTGTGAGCTGTAAGCGCATCAATGCCGGTATGACACTGGAATTTAGGAGATATAACAGAGCTGAAATTCCAAATCCTCTGAATTTAAATAGATTAAGCCTAAGAACATTAAAATTAAAAAAAAAAAAAAGTGTATCTCAATTATCTCTTAGATATAAGATTTCTCTTATAATTAAATGTCTTGCTCTTACTGTATCTAGTGTTACATATTTCCCCCTTCTTAGTGTCACACAGCCAGGATCCGCTGCATTCTGCCTCTCGAAGCACAAAAGACAAAAGTCAAACTTGGGCTGCTCAGACAAAGCCCTGCGTCGGTCTGTTTATCTTGTAAGGTAAATCATTCGAGACTGAAAGTCAAACAGCAGCCCAGGGAGCGCCCATGAGAAATCGAGAGGGAAGTGGTACATGGAACAGGGATTCGGATTGGGCATGGGAATACATCGGAGGGAGGGTCCTGGCGAGCAAAACTTTGGCCAAAGAAGTTGAGGCGACAAAGGCGGGAATTGAATTTAAACAATAGCCGTCTAGGGGGACAAAACCAAGTTACACCTGCTTCGGCGTCACCTGCTGTTCCAGCTCCTGCTGGTCCTACCTTTGCTGTCCTTTCTCCTGATCCTTTTGCTGATGCTGCTGCTGAGCCTGCACCTTGCAACCAGCAACCGGCAACCTGCAACCTGTAAATTCACCCACTTCCCATCGGACTGTGTGCCGCATTGCGTCGCTGTCGTGTCCTGCAAATTAGTTGCATATTAAAAATGCTCTGGCCAAACAATGACGAGCCTTGAGGGGAAACCGTTGCCGAAATTTCGCCAAAGTCCCATGAAAGCAAAGAGTCCCGTCAAGTGCATTTGGAAAAAAAATACAGAATTATGTTTAAGATAAATGAAGATAAATTATAGAAATAATTTTTAAATACCTAATACATACAAGTTGTTTTAAAATAGATTTGGGGTTTATTAGAGTAATTTATAAAATATAAATCAACTTAGCAAATCTTTATTAAAGGTTTTTTTAATAAGAAAATGTATAAAATCTATTTTTAATATTTTAATAGCAAAAAATTCTTACACAATAATTTTACATAAATTTAAAGTAAAAAAAATCTTCCCTAATGATATACAAATAATATTCAAGTTTAGAGAATTTATTTCAAGTGCATTGCTTATCGAGAAGTCGGTGCATCAACCCCCTTTCCCTCTTTTCCTGGCCATCTCCTTGCCCCTCATTGAGCACTCGATTGCAAAAGCAACAAAAGGATCAGCGGTGGCAGGACGAAGTTTTGCGCTGGCGTCGCTGCTGCCGCCGCTGCCATCAAATGAGAAAAGTTTAAATGACGCTGCAGTTTGCAAATGCCAAGCCGTTAAAAACGAGGATATCTGTATAAGGAGGGGATCAAACAGCAGGAGCAGGAGAGGAAGCTGGAGCCCCTGATTGGCGAGAAGTAGTGCAAGTGCATCCAAAGGAAGTACAGCCAAGAAGGAGCAACAGGAGCAGAACAGAACAAGGACCAAAATGCCATTTGGGGGGTGCTAACAAGGACGAGGACCTTCTTCTAGACGGAGACTGAGCACTGGAGCCAGCCCAATTTGTTATCTGCAGCCAAGTCATGGACCATGGTCAGGGAATCATCAGTTAGCCGGCCATCGCAGTGGCCCGATCCTGGCCAAAAGCGAGAATGGGAAAAACGTTAAGATGATTGACGATGCGGCAGGAAGACAGCCAGATAAATGTGCAAATTATTCGAGTTTTGAATGAGGAAAGTGTACTCCTTGGGGCGGGGAAATTAAAATTGGGTTACAAATTATACTGAAAGCCAATTGGAGCTACTCTAATTTGTTGGACTTTTTGAGTAATGTCATTATAGCTACTCAATGATAGCTTTAATGTTTGTTATTCTGTCATTATGATTTGTATATTGAGCCAAGAGGAATTTAAATATAAAAATATGTATTTTAAAATGTAAAGTCTGTATAGTATTAATGTAATTGTTGAACTTAATCGCTTTTCTTGATTTCTTCTCAATGTGAAAGTAAAAATCCGGTCTTCTCTTGAAACCATTTCTTATTTTCACTCTTTTTAATTTTTCCCTCGTCCCTTTTTTAAACTTGCTAATTTAAGACATTTTCTTTTTTTAGTTCAGTGATCAATAGAGTGCTTTCCTGGTATTTTTGCTTCCTTTTCGAACATCGTTTCCCCATTCCCCAGTCGCGTTTTATTCATCCATAACTGGCATTAAAACGCAATCAGTGTTTAGCATGCCCGGGGATTCCCATTTTCCTACTTGTTCCTCTTGCTTACACCAAAATCACATCAAATCCGCTGTGGGTATGCACTGTGTACACTCGTGTATGTGCTTGAAAGGGGGGTGGATTTTTCCCATTTACCCATTTTCAGCCACAGCCCGAAAGGCAAGTTGGATCCAACGTTTTCCGATTTTTCGCCTTCCCACGCGACTTTGTCTAACTTTTTCATTAAATGTATTTCAATACTTTTTCCACCCATCCCGCCCTTGACCATCTTCTCTCTGCTTTCCGCCAAGAGCACTGCCAATTTTTCCACTTGACCAATTCATTTTTGGCCAAAAACCACCCAGTACCCCCCTCGCCCTGGCAGCCCCAATTTGATTTTGTTTTTTCTTCGCACCAACTTTTAGTTGATTTAGCTGCCCCGCGACGCGAACTGGACTCTGCTCAACTGATTGCTTACACTGAGTGCAAACAGTATTCTGATTTCGATTCTGATTGGTTCAAAGGGCAATCAGCGACGAGGGATTCCACAAAATATATATATGTAAGTCCTGGGAATTTGTACAATATTTTCTTGCTCTTTTTAAGAGATGAAGGGAAAGTATTTTTTGGATAATTTTTAAAAGCGATTTAGCAATCGAAGAAATTCTTTAGTGGAAGTTAATTTAAAGTGAAATTAAAAGAACTTTAGCTTCTAGTAATTTGCATATATTTTAATAGTCTATAATTTTATTTAAAAATCAAGCTGAGTAGTCATTAAATAAACTAAAAAATGTAATGAAAATATAAGTAACCTCTGTGTTATCTGTGATATAATGTGACTCTATCTTATGGAATTATGTGAAGATATTAAACTAGAGTGAGACAAAGGCCACCGTGTCCTCTAGTTGACTTCCAGTTTCTGTAATCTTATATGGACCCAAATCATATCAACTCTCTTTAAGAATTTTTAATTTTAAGAATTTCTAATATTTCACACTAGTGGTCTCCTCTAAACAGCTTACCAGCTTTAAATGAAGGAGGAAACTTTTTCGGCCCACTGTTTTTTGGGCGCAATTCCGACCAAGGATGTTCGAAATGAAATTCGGCCGTCAAGGTGATTGTTTTCAAACCTCAAGCGCCCCACTTGGTTTACTTAGAGGGCCAAGTTTACAACAGTTGTTGTGTGGACAAGAACCTGGCCCCTCTTGCCTTCCTAGGAATCCCGGCAAGCCATTCGTAGGCGTTCGTTCGGCTTAACTGGCATATATACATATACATTTTTACGGTCAATTGCCGCTTGTCTGTCCCGGAACCCGTCGCCTTTAACCCCCTGGTGCTCCAAATTCACCACCGGCTCGATCTCCAGTTACTCTGTTTGTTTGTTTGCCCAACTCGAATTTGATTCGACGAAAAACAAAAAGTAAAAAACAAAATATCGAGAAAAACCCAAAGAGATTTGTGTGTGTGTGTGTGTGTGTGTGTGAGAAGAGGGCCGCCTGGCGACGAACTTTTGACCGGGGCGAAAACGTAGAGGAAAAGTTTTTAATTTTATTTATTGAAAAGTTTGTCCTGTTATTTATTTGCTAGCCATGTTGAAAATATGACCAAACACGCTCGGGCCGCTCAACTAGCTTAAAGCCACTTTGGCCCATTTCACTTTGTTTGACTTGCAGATGAAACTGAAAACTGAAAACACAAACTCAACCAGAAGCTTTCAGGTTCTTTCCATTCACACTAAAAAAAATCCATATATAAAGCCAAAAAAAAATATTGTACACCCTGGTATTATCCCAGATCAAAACAAAAAACGTTAAAAATGCGTGTGTAAAATTCTTACTGCATTTATGCTGCCAAACGTTGAATGCATTCCATTTTCAATACTCTTTGGGAGTTTAAAAAACCAGCTTGCAATTATGGCTATTGAATTATTTTTTGTGTCCTGTGAGAGCGTCACATATTTTATTTTGGAATTTCTTTAAGCTTTTGTGCGTTTTTCAGCGGGATTCCGCGTGTATTCCATAAAGGCAGCTATTCATTGGATATTGGATGAAAATGTATATATGTATGTATATATATTTATTATTCACAAATTCTGAAACCCCTTAACTGCTTTTGAAATGTTTAAAGAAACCTATTAAAACTACAAAAAGATAAACAAATTTACTAAATATTTAGAAAGATCATAGAAATATATTTTTTATATTTATTTATTTAAAATCTAGTTTATAATTGCTTTCCTAAATTTTTACAATTAATTTTTTGAGTGCTACTCTTAGGCTTTCTGCTGGGCTTCATTAAAAACTCATTGCCACTTGCAAGTTTCGTTTATCATTAGAAGGATCTGTCAACTGTTACGGTTTTACAGTTTTCCACAGTTTTCCAGACGCGCAGGGGGAGGGATGCGAAAAACTCGCCAAAATTTTGTTTGTTTGCTTGGCCAAAAGTTTCTTGTGTCCGAAGCCCATTTAAAAATAGCTTAAGACATGGACATTGGTGGAGCTTTAGGCCCAGGTCCGTTCCCCTTGACAAACTTTTCGCAGCAGCATCATAAATTATGGTTAGTTAAAAGTTGATATTGCCGAAAGAAAAACACGCTCAAGCACATTGACGGTACAGTCGCGCACTCTAATTAACAGTTGGCTTTGGGATTTCCGCCGGAAAACGGAAATGTATTTAGGAATAACTTTTGCTCAGCTACAAATTGTTGGTGAGTAAACTTAATATTTTTGGAATTTTTTTAGAGTTGGGTATTTCCACAATACATGAACGAAGGATTCCATCTCGACTTGCCCCCAAGATTTTGGACATTTTGCAATGCTTCATTTAACTTGCTTGCTCATAAAATTGTGTAAATAATTTTAAAGGAAGACGAAAGCTAAGAGTACCAAATTTTACATTTTTAATTGCTTGTTGCGTTTGTTTTGTCAACGTTTGTTGGTTTTATTGTTGATGTTGTTGTTGCTACTGTTGCTGCCGTTGTTAATCTAATTTACTGCCTGCAACTTTGTCTGCTCAGCTTCTGTTTTTTTGGTTTTATTATACCCGGCACTCGCAGATCACAAGGGTATATTGTTTCTGCTCGACAAATTGTAAAGAAAAAGTGAAAATATTAAGAAATATTTGCAGGTTGCTGAGCTATAAATATTCGAATAACTTAGATAAATCATACAACTTTTTGGGGCCTATTTATATATCCTAACCCGATAGGGCAAGTATTATTACCTTAAGTTGGTCTTTTTTATTCAGCATCGTTTTATTTAAAACTAGAAAACGGGTATTTTATGGTCGACTTAAGTCTTCTTATTTATTTGTTTTATTCTTATTTTTTCTGTTTTTGTTTGGTGGGCTGCAGAGGGGCCACGCATTATGATGGAGGAACATTCTAATTAACTTTTGTTTTAGCCCAACTTGAGTGGAGTGGCTTGCCTTTTTGCAAGTCAGAATAGGCGGGGAGGGCATGGTCCTGTATCTAGCGGATACGAGACAAAGACTGGTGCTCGCACTCGCACTTATTTATGAACTTGTGCCCCGCGTGCAGTAAAATTAACATTGACAATAGCAACAAAAACAATGGCTGAAAAGGACCTTTATTCACTCTCTTTTTGGCCGGGGACAGGCAATTAAATTCCCTTTGTGGGCGTGTGTTTATTGTTTTTCGGTATATTTTCTCCTTATGTATAATATTTTTTACATTCGGAGTCTCTTCTTTTTTTGCTGTTGTGTCATTCACTTGGGCGCTTTTCCGTCGCATCTCGCTTTTGTTTGAGTTTGGGCTTATTTGACAATTTTACTCTACTTTTTTTTTGTTGGGAATTTCTTCTTTTTGTATTTTTTTGTCTGTTTTAATTCAACTTTGTTTGCACATAATTTTTCGGAAGCAAGCGTCAGAAAGCAAACAAATGCATGAATAAATACACAGGCGCACACACACACTCGCACGCAAAATGACAATGAATGCGAATGAGTGAATTGTTGCTGTTCATATGGCTGCTTTCATTGTTGACTCTTTGTGTTGAAAAATGCAAAAGTCAAACAATAACCACCAACCTCGCACAACATTTATTTCCTTTGATTTGATTTGATTTGCTTAGCGGGCTGGATGGCGGCAAAAACGGGTGCGTGACTATTGAAGTTTAATGATTGATTATATTCTTCGGCCCAGTTAACAGCAAATAGAAACAGAATCAAAGTGCAAATTGAGAAATATCATAATTTAGGTTACTTCGAATGGGAGAATGCCCTCAAATAAATCGATAAGTAAATAAAGAGTCATAAATACAAATAACTTGTTCAAGAAGGCTCGTTGTTAATATTTTTTTTATTATTATAAGGGTTAATACTTGTACTTTATTTACTTTTAGTTTATTATTATTTTTTTTTTTGCTATTAATATTTAGTATATTCGCAAACTGTTATAATTTTTATATACCTTTAGATTTTAGAGTACAATCAAATATAAATAAACTCTCTACCCAAACAAAGATGAGTCAATATGAAATATATTCACCAGATAATAATTCCGTGTTGTTCAATGACAATGATTTAATGGAAATCACTCTGATTGATTTGTTTTGGAAAATTTAAAATACAAATCTTTACAGTGTTGTAAAAATAAATAAATAACTATTACTAACAGTTTCTGCTCATAAAAAACCTAAATTAATTAACTTGTTTGTGCCAAAAAGAGAAGTAGGGACCACTTTCAAAAATTCCCATTTTTATAAGTTAATCCTAGAATAAAATGTAGCAATGTAGCTAAACAAGCGAAGCCATTTTCCAAACGACATACCAAGTCAATTTTCGACTCAATTTCAGCGAGTTTATCATAGGATAATTCCGCTTAAATATTCAAAATGATTTTCCATCCTCCCCTTCCCCACGCCTCTCTTGGCCATAGCTTCTGTCCTTCTGAGTAGCAGCCGCGCAAAGTTATCCTCTGGGTAAGCTCTTTGCTTCGACTACTTCAAAGTTACAATCTCTGGCCTTTGATTTGTGCACAAATAACCATAAACAAATTACAAATTAATAACATACTTCACTGCTTAGTGGCAGACAGGGACACAGTCTCTGTGTGTGTGTGATAGGGACAGGCAGGAAGGGAGAGAAGGGGAGGGCCAGCTAGGGCCATAACTTGGAGCTATCAAATGTGGCCGATGAGAAACGGCTGAGATAAGAGCAACACTCGGAAAAATATTCTTTAGAAATTGATTTTTAATAAGAGTTTAGTTTACTTTTTTAGACGAAAACTTGTAAAAAGATAATCAGGTAAATAATAAAATCTAGCAAACTATTTTATATCTTATAAAGTTAATAAATGACATAAAAAACATTTCTCTTTTGTCCCTCACTTTAATTATTAAATAATATAAACAGACAAATTTATCGATCACATTTATTTTTCGAGTGCATAAAGAGCAAGGTCCTGGACCAGGACCAAAAACCCAGGCCATGGTCGAAAGATGACGGAGGAGAGGAAAAAGATGAGAGAGCAGAAGGAGGACAACAGAATGCGGTATAAATTTGCATATTTTATTGAAAATTGAATAGCGCCAAGCAGCAGCCAGTACCCCCAACAACAGCAAAAATAACAAAGTTAACAAAATCCAGAAGAGCATTTCTTTCCCCTCGGTTCGGTGGGGATCCCCAAAGAACAAAAAGCAGCATGCAAAAAGAATGAAACTTTTAATGCGAAAGAAGCATTCAATAGGAGGGCGGCTAGCACAATAATAGCAAAGAGAACAACGCTGCGGCGGGTATGGATTTCAGGGGTGAAGCGGAACCATAGCTAGATGAAAATATGACAGTAAGTTATATGCCAAAGCCAAAGTCGAGTATGAACCAGGAGCGGAAATGGCAACAGTAACACAGAAACAGTGCCAGAAACAGGAGTATCGGCAAAAGAAAGGAAAACAGACACCGAAGCTGGTGAGTGAAAAATTTGCAAAAGTTGAAAACGAAATAATTTTAGCACCGAATGGTAAATGTTTTTACTTCATTTAAAAAAGGTTTTTCGGTTTGCTCTTAAATTTAAACTTAATATATTAATTCAACTTATTTGCAGTTTATTTAGCTATTAGTTTAATGAGCTCTTAAAATATATTATTAGGTAAACAGAATAACACTTAAACTGCTACAACAATTAACATTTCTCCAAGTATAATTACATGTTTAATTTAAACACTAATAGCTATACAAAAATTAATAATACCCATTGCCAGGGCATTGAAACATTGCAATTTGTTGCGGAAAATTTTCAATTGGGCGGCTTCGTGGCGTTTGGGGGCGTAGCAGTGGTGAGATTCCAGTTGGAAAAGTGTTGCTGATTCCAATTCTGGAGCGGATTCTGCGCTTGGCCTCGCTTACACGGAGATTCATTTCAAATCAATACACATAAAGAATAAAAGGTAGCAAAACCGCTGAACCCACACACGATTCAAAAGGCAGGTGGTGGGGGAGTGGGAAAATTGGGTGGGAAATAAGCTTCTGCTATGTGTGTATGTGTACGAGAGTGCTTTCCCACTGCATCGCATAATTTAGCCCCATCGACCGATCGAAGCGTCCTCCGAAATCCTGCATTCAATTTGGGAATCTATCTCAGGTGTCGAAACAATGTGAGATATTTGCCATGTGCCAGTGAGCCGTCATAAACTTGGCTTATGCATGCGGAATCAAAAATACGGTTCTGATCCAAGTAATCCGATGATTTGAATTCAGCCAGTTGATTGCTGGGACAAGAGCTTATTTAGCATAACGACATAAATTTTCAGAGATATTCAGAAAATAGGGTTCGATAGCATTTGAATTTTACTATATATACATAGTATATAGTTTCTCTAGGATACAATTTTGTTTTTAAAGTTACTTAAAGAATATATCAATTTAAATAACATATAAAGTCCCTCTCTTATTTGAACCATTTCCAAATCCTTTAACCAAATCTGACAGCTATAAAACACCCGCCACACAAGCTCTGATTCTGCAAAATTCCTGAAAACTTTTGCCCCCGAGAAAGCACAACACGAAAATCCCTTTAATATGCTGGATCAACCCCATATTTTTGTATATTTTTTTTGCTGCTGTGAAACAACAAAGTAATTCCTGGTATGTCTGCTATGACACCTGGCCATGGAAACACCGACCGGCAGCCAGACAGATTGCTCATACGCCGTGTTGGCCGCGACTCCCCCTGCTGCCACGATGTGAATTAATTAGCTTTATTCCGCAAGTTTTGCTGCTCTCAGCTTTACTTATCGATTGGCGAGGGAGGATACGGAAAAGGTTTAAAGCTGCCACAAAATCTCCATTCACCCTGGGCAAAGGTTCGGGTTTCGGTCTTAATGAAAACTCAGAATAGAACAACAGCCACGCGACGCATACATTTACACCAAGAGAAAATAGTTTTTTAAATTATTAAACTTTTAAATTCTCCCGAATAATAATTGTACTTTTAATCATTTTTTTGTTAACTATTAATTATATTTTTAAGAGCACCTTAAACATTTTTAATATTAAAATTACTTAATGAACCTTTATTTCGTAAACTTCTTACCCATTTTTCCCCTTGTGCAGCTCAGCAAATCATTTAAAATTGCACAGACACGTGCCACGTCCCCTCCGCCTCTGCCCGCACACACACACACACGCTACGTAGAAGCAGCAGCCACAGAAGCTGAAGCAGAAATTGTTGCTAAAAATGCGAAGCGTAAAAATGCAGCGTACGTGCAAAATCTACCGCAAGCAGCAAGGCAGGGTACAAAAAAGAGGGCGTGGCTGCTGCTGGCTGGGGAGCAAGTTGCCGCGACGGTAAGTCATGTTGCCCCACGGAAAGCCAACAAACCTTGGCTCAAAGTTTTCAATGCTCGCGTACCGAAAACAAAAGATTTTTTATTGAATTTTGAAATGTTGCGCTGAGGTGAAATCCCCTTTCCCCTTTGTTCACCTGACAGCCAGCCCCAGCGACCCACATTTCAATAGATGAGGGGGCACATACACAGGCGTGTGAGTGAAAAAGCCGCGGGTGTCACGCTGCATTTGCCGCGAGGAGCGGCAAGAAGCATTCAGCGAACAGAATCCGTAGCCAAGGTGCAGCTCGAGGCGGAGGCGGACAAAGGAGACTCAAGCAAAGCTGGCACGTGCTCATGGGGGGGTCCTACACCCAAAGAAATATTCTTTAAATATTATAAATCTTAGGTAAAGAAGAGTTTTGATCATAGAAGAAAATTACTGAAATATATTAAGCTAAGGAAAATATTTTAGATATATCACACAAATTGAGATTTCCTATTAGTTTGGTATTACAGAAATTTTTAAAATTATTTTAATACTAAAGGATATCATACTTTAAATATAATAGATTATTATTCCTTAAACCTTTATTTATTCTCTGTGCAAGAGATGCTCTGTTCAGGTTTTCCACATAGCCAGTGCGATCAAAGTTTTAGCGGAGATGTTTTAAAGTTTGTCAAAAGCGTTGCAATAAATAAACGTGGCTGACTAAAGGCTGCAGCGTTAAATGTCTTGGGGAAAAACAGGGAGAAAGGAAGCTCCTGTTATACAAGGGATCCTGTGGCTGTGGCTGCGTTGCAAAACATTTGAAATCGCTTTCGGGTAAATAACATTTAACGGAAATGCTTTCACCTTCGGCTAGTTGACCTCCGGCACCTGTCAGTATCTGAGGTAACGAGCCGGAAGAAAACGAAGTGAAGCGAAGGAAATTTAATTCACAGTTCAAAATTAAATGCAAATGCAAATGATGGAGAATTTAAGGCGACGGAAGCATTAATTCGAGAAAGCATTTCTTAGAAAATTTATTAAAAGGAAATAAATGAAGCTTAGGTTTGGAATATTGAATATTTTATAAAATATTGAAGCTTTAAGTGAAGCATTTAAAGAAGTAATACCTCAATATTTTATATATTTTAACAGAAACGTCAGGAATTATTAAATTATGGAATTTCTATTATTTTTATTTATACTTCTACAATTTTAAAATGTTTCTTCTTAAATATTCTCAAATGTATTTAAAGACAGCCTTCATCCATTTCATATCAAACCATTTCCTACCTCATCTTTAAGCTAAAGTCGCCACAAAAAGCGTAAACCAAATGAGGACACAAGTTTTTGGTCCTCAGGCAAATGAATTACCAAGAAATTTCCTGGTAAATGAATTGATTAGCTTCGAGAATAAGTCGAGATTTCTTTTCATGGGAAAACCCACACTCCTGGCATGGACTCACAATTAAGCCTTTGCTCAATGCCCTTTAACCCACCTCAGGCTTTCCCTCCCAAATTCTGTGATTACATAAATCCAACGGAAAAAAGAGTCCCCTTCTTGAAATACGAGTGGTGGGGGCGGCTAGGAGGACCTTTTTTGATTATGATTGGGGGACACATGGGGCAGATGACTCTGCTGGCTGGACTCAATAAGGCTAAAAGCCAAACGAGGATGCCACGAGGTCCTTGGGTATTAGGCTAATTGCCGGCCAACCTGAAAAGATATCTGGACCGAGATTGAATCTGTGGAGTGGATGCAACTCCTCGGCTCATGTCAATGCCAAGCCAAGTTTAATCAACGTTCCACAGACTTTTTTTCTTGTTCAGCTAGTGACTTTTTTCGCATTCTTTAGATCCCATAGTTTTACGGTACACTTTCTGAGTGAGTATTTATTATTGAGAGACAGAATTAGTTATAAATTACAAAACTAATTAATGAAAAATAAGTTTAAAACTAGGATTTGCTTAATAGATTCAGAAGAAAAAACCATTAATGTGTAAAATAAAATAATTTAATTAACAAAAGTGAATCTGCAAAATAAGAGTAATTTAATTAATTTATAGGCATATCATACTTGTTATAATAATTTTAATTAAATATTAATTTAGTTTAAAATAGATTTATGTAAAATTTATAGTAATTAAACCACATCAAATATTTATAAGGGACTTTTTCTCTTCAAATCTTTTAGGGTATTAAGCACAGCGTTCTTTTCCTTAACTTTTTATGTAGTATATATATATTTTTTTTTAGCTGTATATATGCTGCCTGATGTTGGCAAATTAATTCAGGAAATTCAATAAAAACAAGCACCGAAACATGGCAAACAAAACTCGTCGAGTCGTCGAGAATTTGCCCTCAATGCTCGCAGCTCCATGCAATCAAAGAGTGCATAGATAAATCACCCGGCTAAATCCGGAGGGGTTCTCCATAGGTTTTTTTCGAAGGGGGGTTCTAGTGGATCTGGTGGTTCTCGGGGTCCGCATGCCGCCGCTGGGTGGCAGCGGGTTAAAAAACACGGCCAAAATGTCAATGCAAATTTAATGGCTGACAATTTATATGCATGCCAAGTGACTTTTGGCCAACTACTGAACTTTGTGTGAATGCGAAAGCAGCCGGGGAACTGGGGACAGTTTGGAGCATTCAAGTGGAGTGGAGTGGCGCAAAAAGCTGGATGGGATTGGGATTGCGATTGGAAATGGGAATGGCTAGAAAAAGTTCCGAAGGTGCCAAGTGGCTGTCAAACTTTTGCCACGGCGCCAGCGGCGGAGGAACAGAAGCGGAAGAGGAATTTTTGCCCAAATCGAATCGAATGGAATCGAAATGCGAAATCGAATGAAATTCCTCGTTTGTCCTTGTTGCCGCGGCTCATAAATTAAGGCAAAAGGCAAAAGGCACGGCAAGGCAAGCCAACGCATCGTCCTCCAATTCGTTCTGCATTCGCCGCCCCGCAACATTAACGCTTTATTTATGCCGCCGCCGACATTTAAAATGCATTTCCTGTGACCAGGTTCGGCCCCAAAGATGGCACCGGAATGTCCAAGAGAAATGGCCAAAAAGCCACGGATAAACAGAGTCGGCGGTGAAAAGGGAAAAAGGATAAAAAGCTGCGCAAATTGGGGGCTACAAAAATATCTTTAAGACGTGTATTTATAACGCAACCCGGCAACTTTATAGCGATGCATCGGGCGCATAAATACGAAAATGTGTCCACGTGACTTGAGGAGCGATCAGGGGCATAACTCCAGGAAAATGCTCCACAGGAAGGCAGTTAAGCACTCCAAAAACTAGGTCAACCAGAAGAAAATAACTTTAACGTTTTCGTTTTTAAATGAGAACACAATTTTCGGTATATATTTCGTAAGTATTCATCAAATTAATTTCCTATAAATATTTATAGTTTATTTTAGTGTGCCAAATAGGTAAGTAAAAAATTCGTAAACGTTAAAATGAGTATTAAAATTATATATAAATAAATAAAAAAGCACTAAATATAAAATATTTAAATACTCTATAATGATAATAATTCCCTATGATTTGGGTAACCAAAAATTAAGCGATAACTTGGTGGAGTCCTTTGGGGAGAAAGGTAAACAACAGAGAGGTTGATGAGGGTTAAGGGCTACAGCTCCTGAGGTGATGATGTGGGCTGGGGAAGGGGTTACTATAGAGTGAGAGAGGTTAGCTAATGAAGCTTAAGCAGAGGAAAATAAATGATATGGAAGTTAATTGAAGAAGACACTTGCCATATGATAATTGAACAAGAAAATGCAAAAAAAAAAAAAAAGATTAAAATAAAATAAATGTAAATTTATTTAAGTGCAATAAAAGTGAACACAAAATAATGGAAATAATTTACCTCTCCCGTTAAATACTAACTGTGATATTCCATTACCAATTTAACTGAATAAATAAGAGTCACATTTTTTAATAAAAAGCATAGACACAAATACATCTTAGAAACTCGTAGAACCCAAATATATATTGACATATCTGCTGGTTCCCTATTGCGCCCCCCAAAACACCATTTCTTATCTCTCGACCGCTGTTGTGGCCAAATCCCCTCGGTTGTTATCAATCAACCGCATACACGACACTTACAAGTGGTCAATAAATTATTAATTAAGTTGAAAATCAAACAAGCAAACGGCATTCCTCATGATTGATGGCTAATTGTGCGGGGTAGTTAAGGGGATTGTCTCGAAATTTAACCAATTGGAAGTCAATAGGGCCCACTGTGGCACTTGGGCATTAGTCGGTACTTCGGCTCTGGTCATCATTTGCTCTACGAAATTCGATTCGGTTTTGCCATTTTGCAATGTGCAGCATAACAAAAGTCGCTTGTTTTTGGCCAACAGCAACAGCCAGTGGCAAGAAAAACCTCCCAAAACCGCAAGAAGTTGGCCAGTTCGAAGGGTTTTTTGCAGTTTGGGACAACGTTATGCACTTAGAGCCCAAAGAAACATGGGAAAAACAACCGAACAAAAACCAAATATAGAGAAGAAAAAGAGGAAGAATGGGTAGATGGTATACTGCGACTAAGAGATACCTTAAAAGATTTTTAATTATATTAAAAAGAATTTTTTTGAATATTTTCAAGAACCAAAAAGTACACCTTTAAAGAAAATATGGATTACTTACAATTTGATCAAAACTATCTTTAAATAATAGGTTAATATATATAAAAATTAAATTTCCAATCTTTCATCATAATCCCAATCACCATAATCCAAGACATACCTCTTAACAAGTGCAATACACCGAGACGAAAATCTAGTATAGAGTGTGGCAAAAAATGGTCGGCAAAGTTGGCAAATCAGCCACAAACTGGAGCTCCAAGCCGGCGAAGGGCAAGGAGAGCGTGGATAAAAGGCTTCGGCACTTCGAGGCGAGGCCAGTAGACGACGAAAAGCGGGCGTGGCAGCCGCACCAGAAATTCCAGAGATTACCAAGACGAAGCTTAGAGAGAGTGCAGAGGAGACAGGAGTAGCCAGGATTCCAGTCGAAGCACAAGACCAGCTGCAGTGGCATCGCGGCCATGTGGCCAACGTGGCAAGTGATAACGCTGCTGGGGCTTCTGGCCGGGGCTTTGGGTCTCCACTCGACGCCGGACAGGGCCATGGCCATAAGCTCACTGCTGCTTGGCCAGGACTTTGAGGATTTTCAGCCGTATTACACCCAGAAGGAGGAACAGGTAAAAGGACCCACCATTTGCATAAAAAGTGTTTTAAAGAGTTTAAAAAAAAAATAAAAAGTTGCCTGAAAAGGAAGAATTATAGATTTTTAACCTAAAGTTCATACCTCAACAATGTTCCAGGAAGCCGATCAGCTGGTGGCCGCCTCCAAGCACGACGAGCACTCGGAGGGCGGCGAGGAGGAATCCGGCGAGGAGCATCATAGCGAGCATTTCAAAAAGCATGGTGGCAAAGGTAAGAAGGGCCACAAACACGAGGAGCACTCGGAAAAAGGCGAGAAGGGTCACCACGACCAGGAGGGCAAGAAGGGCGAGCATGGCGAGGAGGAGGGCCATGAGAAGAAGCACAAACACTCTGAGGCTCATCACAAAAAGAAGAAGAAGGGCTCCAAGGGCGAGAAGGGCAGTGAGTTTGAGGATCACGGCTCCTACAAAAAGGGCCATTCCATCAAGGGCAAGCATCATGTGCACAAGCTAGACGAGAACAAGAAGGAGAAGAAGTTCTACGACGAGGATCACGACGAGGGTGGCGAGGAGAAGCACGGCGGCTTCGAGGAGGGCAAGAAGCACAAGAAGGGCAGCAGCTTCAAGAAAGGCGGCCATAAAAAGGGCGATCACGAGGAGCACTACGGCAAAAAGGGTCACAGCAAGAAGGGACACAAGAAGAAGGGCCATAAGGGTCATAAGAAGAAGCACGAGGAGGCCAAGAAGTGGGGCCACAAGAAGGAGCAAGGCAAGAAGGGCGGCGAGGAGCACAAAAAGAAGTGGCACAAGTCCCACAAGCAAAGCAGCGAACACGACCATGGACACCATTGAACAGGCACTGGACCCTAACTCCGAAATCCCCTATTTTTATGTAGTTTTCTTTTTTAAGAATTAAAAACAGATAAATCAGACCATTAAAAAAAATATTATGTAAAAGCTGGCACAGTTTCTGGGAGGTTCTTAAGTTCTATGCTATTTACCAAGCACCCAAGGAATAATCTCTTTTACAGGATATTCAGGTCAATCCCATATAGCTTAACATGTCTAATGCACACATAGAGCCCCTTAGAGGCTACCTAGATTTAGTTATCTTTAAATTACCTTTGAAAAGCCCCAAATATTACTTTGCATCTGCTTAGTGAGAGATTATGCTAGACACATTCCCAGGCGGACTGGAGGACAGGCAGATGGCAGATGGAGCTTGGAGCACAGATTAAAGAAAACATAATTACAGAGAGCATTGGAGGAGCCAAGTTCTCAGGGTTCCGGAGATCAATTGGCGCTGCTGGCCCCCCGACCCTTTGGCACACACCTGCAGTGGACTAATTGCCAAAACGGTAAGTGAAATATGAATATGCCGGAGACGGCGACGGCGACGGAGACGGAGACGCAGAAGGGCAGGACAGGACCAACCTGCCGTGTCAAAGGTTAATTACGCATACTGCAGGTCCTGTCCCAACACGAACGCACACACACACACCAAACACAGCTTTACACACACACACACACCCATTTATGGGAGTTTGCTTAAGCCATTTCCGGTTCGATTTTAGCCAAAATCTTGTCCATTTTCCAGCCTAAGCAAACAAAACGGAAACTGGCTTAGTCGGAGCAGCAGAAGCCCCAAGAGCAGGAGAAGAGAAAGGATAAGGGATAAGGGTGGAGGTGGAGGCAAAGGATCCGGCAAGGACAAGCAGCTTTGTCTGGATTCATATGCTAATCCCTCAGACCAGCGTCATAAATCATTTTCAACCAACTGGAGAATAGTCGGCGACCCGGGGAGGACTCGGCCGGACAATCGAGGTCGAGGTTAAGTAAAGTTCGTCTGGGCCTAAAAGCCTTTGCCAGTGTGGAGATGCCCTCGCAGCTAGTCTGTGCGTTTGCCCAGAGATATTCGAGGAGCATGCCAAGGCATAAATAGTTTTCCCAAAAAACAACTTAAAGGCTCTAAACCCTGACAGGGAAAATAAAGAGTTTAAATCACAAAATACAGCCTAGATACATATCATATAATTTAATAATGATTTGAGGGATGTTCT
Organism: Drosophila ogumai; assembly: GCA_018904815.1. Taxonomy (NCBI): domain Eukaryota; kingdom Metazoa; phylum Arthropoda; class Insecta; order Diptera; family Drosophilidae; genus Drosophila; species Drosophila ogumai. The sequence goes on along the minus strand of JAEIIJ010010231.1, from coordinate 4,736 downwards.
TTAACGAAATTAAGTTTCTGTTAAAAGTTAGAAAATTAAGCTTCAATTTTATTAGTTTAAAATCTAGCTTAAATTTATATTTTCTTACCGACCAAGAGTATTTTCGATTTGGTCTTCCTAAGCTACATTTTCTTGTTCATTCTATGTTTTCCCCTCACTTTCAGTGATGACTTATACTGCAAGGAGAATGCAGCGGATTATGTGTATACCAGATCCTTGGGGATCTGCAATGCCTACAGAACTGCAGAGGCCAATAACATCAGCATGAAAATATGAGAAGCCATAGGCCCAGGCCGGGAAGGAGCTCCATCTTCAACTCAAAAAAGCCAGTAGTTTTCGCCTCAAACTTTTGTATCTGAACTCCCTGTGAGTTTGCGGCTGTAAGGTGAGCAGTTAACAATTGAAATTTTCTTCTCTACTTTACTAAAAATACACAGAAAAAATTGCATGGGATTTCGCCGGAATTTGATGTTCGAAATAAAGAGAAAGGATTTTACGAGTAATCTCCAGGATACTTCTTCTCTTGCAGTTTTAAATCAACTCCCCAAACCAAAAACCCTATAGATTTTGTACTATATTTTAGTTATTAAAAAGTTTAATGTTTTTATACTTCCCTTTTCTTTTTGACAGTGCTTATACGTAAGTGTGTGCGTATTTGAAGCTTCTCTTATTGTTTTTGGAAAATTGCCTGAGCAGCAGAAGCAACAAGAATCCCACATGGCCACTGGGCAAATGCATTAACGAAAGTGGCTGAGAGTGCAACGCAAGGGGTGTGCATTTCGAAAGCTTTTGGGGGACACAGAGGGGAGAGAGGGGACTCAGGATGGAGGGCTCCGCAGGAGCGGAAGGATACGAAGCGTTGCCGTGTGTGGCCTGGTGTATCAGCACTAAGAGATCATAATTCACACAAGTCGGCTAATAATTCAGTTAAGTTGAAATGCGCAGCACACAAGTTGCACAGTTGCCACAGCCCGAAGAGGGAGGAAAGGGGAGTCTGGTTATCTGGATATCTGAGCTCGAGGAAGAAGGGGTCACAGGGGTTAGCCCACACATACACACTGCCACCCACTGGGGAGTCATTCGAAAGTGCGAGAGAGTTGGCAAGAAGCTCTACAATTTGCGTTTATAGTTTTAGTTTTTGAACTTTAGTTTTTGGTGCTTAAGAAAAAAGAAAACGGATAAGGGAAACCCCTAAATTGTCAGCTAATATAGGTAATTAGGAATTATGAAGCTAGAAATAGTTTATATTTTAGCAAAAAGTATAAGAAAGCCTTCATAACAAATATTCAATATATGTTTTCATATCGATTTTCTTGTTCTTAGTTTTCCAAATATTTTAAAGATTAAAATAAATACTTCTCTAATTTTTCTCTACATCTTTTAATGCTTGTAAATGCTTCTGCAATTTTAAGGGATTTTCAATGTTCTTGCAAATTAGTTTTCAGGCTGACTTTATGAGTGTATGAGGGGGGGAGCATGTGAAAAAGTTTACTGCTTACGGGGGACCAAAGGCTTGGCTCCTTGTGCTCCTTTTGCTTTGGTCCTGCGTGCTGGGATCCTTCGTTTTTCACTGCTGTTGCCTGGCTTCTTTGCTGTTGCTAAATCTTGGCTTTGTTTGTTGTGGTAAAGTGCACCAAGACTTATCTGCCGAGAGGCTTAAAAACTCACTGGTGGAGAAACGATTCGCGAAATTTATTTAGTTTTACGAATTTTCAAAGAACTTGGTCTGATTTTAAATTAATTACTTATGCGCTAAGGCTATAAAACTGGCTTTACGAAGCTTATATGTTAATTTTCAGAATTTGCAAGATTATAAAACACAAAAAGCTACTAACTAACCATCAGGACCAAGGCTCTAATTGCAAGGGCAATGCCTATGGAACGCGCTATGCATCTGCTTGCGGACAATTAGGACAGCTCGTAAATATGCCAGAATGCGCTCGGATGCATCAATGAATGTGTCAATGATTAGGCACGCCGGAATGGAGGACAAAGGATGCACGCTGCCCATGATGATGGCGCCCATCGAAATGTTGCACTTCGCCAGCGCCTCGATGGCGCCTAATGCAACTGCAGTGTAATGGCAGGGAGCAGGCACCCGGCAGCAGGACGATGCAGGACTGCAGGCCATAATCAAGCGAATGGAAGCGAAGGCCGACGACGGCCATGCTCGAAAGTTGCACGGACAGAAAAGTTACAGAGGTTTTAAAATAATTATAAACTACTAACAATTGTTATAATTTTCATACAAATTCAAAAATATATACTTTATAAAAATGTTTTATAAAAAATATTTTATGTATTATTGAAACTCAATATTGTCATCTTAAGAAAACACATTTTATAAATAATTGTTAGTACTTGTTACTGTCACCAGAAATTTCCTAATTTAAAGTTTGTAAGATGCTAGTTTTATGGTAAAACACAACGAGGAGTGTTCAATCAACACGCTTTACTTGTGTTAGAAAAAAATAAAACATTTTTACAGATACATTTTTAATGAATCAAGAATGTGTGTACGTATATTCATAAACGAATCTTTAGATAAGTTCCTATATGTATGTATAAGTTGATAAGCAACCCCTTTAATCAGTTTGATAAGAAAGGAAAAGGCATTTCTTACACCAAGCCAAAAAATTAGTTAGAATTGAAAATTATAGCCCCTCTATATATATTTTTTATACAGATTTCCAGCTATATTCCTTATTTTTTTCAGTGCACATGCCCTCACACCCGATTAAAGACAGACACACGGTCGGGGCCATTGCAGTCAATTTATTGTGACCAATATAACGCCCGGACAGACTCGGATAGCCGGAATAGCTCCCGTTCCAACAGGGTGGGAGGCGGGCGGGCGAGCAGGCGTGGAGTGGGTGGAACTCACTGGGTGCATGTAAATTGAAAATTATGGCAATGCGCAACAAGATTAGCCAGTGGTGTGCCGTCGGTTCGGAACCTTCGACCGGGCAGGCGTTCCCTAACAAGACCCAAATGAATTTATCGAGATGAAGAGAGCGGGCGAGAGATACGCGAGTTGCACAAACATAAACTAAATGAATGCCCCATGGCAGCCAAATGAAGTTATGACTTAATGTATACAGTTATCCATATATAGAAAGGAAATGGAAAAAGCCCTAGGGCTCTGTCCAAATATCCATGCACGAAAATAAAGTTATAGCGAATATATCCAGACGATATGCAGATATTGCACAAAATAGTTGCCGGAGCGAAAAGATAATATTGTAGCAAAGATAAAACATAAAGCACTAACAAATGCAGTTCGTTCTATTAATATTTTCATAAGCTTAAAATAAAATAAAAATTAGATATAAAAAAGTATTTTACAGCTTGGCACATTTTTCCTATGCAAAACGAATAAATGTCGCACGAAATGTCTAATTTTTTTCTGGAACATATTTCCATGCATAATTCCCCAACTAACGTGGAAAGGATTTTTAACCAGGACACCACTTACACCCACCGAGAAAATCCTATGAAGTGGCTGGCAAAATGTGTGTGTTGCGGGGCTCTGACATATCTCAGCTTCGACGTGTCAAATTCATTCCACTTTGGCGCTCTGCAGTCAGCAGCTCCACTCGAGCATTTTTCTGCGCCATTTTGACACAGAATCCAAAACACTCGTTGTGGTAGTACATCTCACACATCTGCACAGCAGTCGGAGGGGAATCCCCGCCACTGAATCGCAGGCAACTACTCTTCATGCCGCATGCATTGCCGTGGTGCTGCCTTATTATGCAAATGTCCCAACTCGAGATGCGCTCTCGCCTGCCAACGTCATCGATTTATAAGTTATGCAAAAAGCCAGGGAACTCAGAGCGGCCCTCCTGCCTTATCCCTATCTATAGCATCTGAACACACCAACGACTCTTTGACTGTTTGACTACTTTGTAAGCAGGGTTTTGCGCTGTAGATGCCACTTTTGCTGACTGCAATCCGAAACTATAGTAAAATCAATCTGGGAGTGAAGGTGCACTAAGACAATTCTGCAGGACCACCAGGCAGAATTTGTGTAAACTTTATTTAATATTTTATGTGGTTTAAATTGGATATAATATATAAATAAAATCAGGATAACAAGTGTATTGAAATTGAAATTTAAATGAAAGAGATCAAGTTTATTTATTGTTTTTACCTCTTAAACACGGCCATCGTTTTTCAAAGTATGTTACTTTTTTATGCTCTATTTTCTTAGTCACTACACTATGTGTCCGGTTTCTTCTGTGGGATCCTGAGATTCCAATTAGAGTTTTGGTCGTTTATTTTCTGATACCCTTTAAATCTGCATTACAGTAATATTCAGGCTATAAGAAATGTTTGCCCTTAAACCTGAATAAGAGTTAATTTTGCTAATATTGATTACATTTTTGAGGATTTTTAATCTCAGAGAACTCTCTCAAAATTCTGAATATGTAATTAACTTAAAAAGAATACTAATGTAAAGGAAAGGAACTCTGAAGTGTGATTATTAACAATCATGAATATGTTAAATATTTAATGTTTAGTTAATCTTAAGAAAGTGTTCATTATTGTCCAACTGAAGGTGTGTATTACACACTGTGTAAGTAAACAACATATTTAATTTTCACAATTTTCTACATTTAAAGAATTTTTAAATCGAAAGAGTATCTGTATTGTCTCCCTAGGCTCCCATGTTGTACCTCAGTAAAATTGATATATGTGCATCGTGTTTTTCTTGATTTTCTTTGAACTCCTTC
>JAEIIJ010010202.1:0-12029 GCA_018904815.1 Drosophila ogumai | reverse complement strand
TATTATTAAATATTATTTAATATAACAGTTACAAGTATATAACAGTTTCTCTTAATTTCCTTGCAAAAAACAAACTTATTCAAATATCTTGTACACCCTTTTTAATTACAGCCCATGGTCTTGCCATTCCTACACGGTGACGTCTCTCTGGTGGAGATTCGCCACTGCCCCGACCTCACTTTGGAGGCCAATTGCCTGGGCGACACTATGGGCCTGCGCAAGGTGACCTTCAACCATGTAGGTAAGCTAGTGCTCCGCCAGTCTGCCCTCAGTGTGCCCCGCTATGCCAGCAACAAAGCTCTGATCGTGGAGTTCGAACAGACGAACATCAAACTGATCGAGTCGCATGCCATCACTGGCAACATCGAGGAGATCTCATTCGTGGGCGGACGCATAGATGAGATGAAGCCCTTTGGGTTCACCACGACCAAGAACAGTGCCATATTGCTCAAAATGGACGGGGTGACCATACAGCATATTGAAAGTCAGGTGGGTTTTATCCTAACATGTATTTTTATCTATAAAAAATATATTTTATTTACTTCATCAGGCCTTCAAAAAGTTCGCAGTGGAACAGATGAGCATTGCCAACTGTCAGTTTTTGGGCGATGTGCCCACCCGGGCCTTCTACGAACTGGAGGTGCTCAACGAGCTGAGTTTGAGGGGGAATCATTTCCACCAGGAGGTGCACTCCCATGCCTTCTCCTTTAAACGTAAGCGAAGGAAAAGCCTAATTATATTTTTAAATATAAAACATCTTTTGCCCTCCACAGTTGTCTCCAAACTGAGCCTAAGCGAGAACCACTTTGTGGCCGTGGATGGCGAGTGGCTGGAGGCCCAAATCCGAGATGCTATTACCCTGCGTGGCAACGATTTTGGGGCCACCAGTGAGATAGCCTTCCGCAGCCTCACTGTCCACCGTTCGTATCATCTAAGCGAGCGCCTGGAGCTGCGCTTCCACAACAACACCCTGCGCAGCTCACGTCCCGGAGCAGATCCCAAGGCGAATGATGATGATGAGCCCGGAGCACAGCCCCAACCTCTGCGCTTTGACGAGCGCTTTGCTCTGAGCATTCGTGAGCTGCGCTACGATAATCCTTGGAGTTGCGATGAGCTGGACAGAAATGTAGAGCCGCCCCTGCCCAAGGCTGAATTCTTTCGCGTTCACAGCGATCAGCTAATGTTCCGGCCACCGGGACAGCGGCTAGTCCAGCAGCAGCAGCAGCCGCAGCAGGCGCCACCTTTGGTGCCACTGCGTCTGCTAATCAGCGATCAGTGTCGCGAACAGAGCTACATGGCCTATATAGTGGCGGGTAGTGTGCTCCTTGGCCTGCTGCTGCTTCTGCTGTTCCTGGGGATGTGCTGGAGGATAGTCCAGAGACGGCGACGCCGTAAATTGGACGTTGTCCAGCCGGAGCCGCGCACGTACAAAGAGACTCAGATTGTATACCAAATCGAGAATGCTGGCCTGCTCAAGACTGATTTATAGACCAAGACAAGACGCCAAGGAAAGACAGAGAGACACACACACAGAGCTAAGAGAAGCTAGAGGAGGAGGAAGCTAACATGGAAATACCACCAATGCGTGACCTTTCGCTGTACCAAAACCATAGCCTACAGTTTAGTCGTTAGATATTGTATCTTAATTAAGCCTAAGCAATGTAAATAGATTTTTAAATCAAGACAGAAACCAAGTCTGCATAAAGATATAATATAAAAGGAGGACTCACCCTATTGGCAGATACGATTCCAAGGCCTGATGCACTGTTAACTGTGGCTCGGACAAGGCAAAGCCTTTGGAGAGCAAGGCATGATGGGCACTGATGGTCTCCTCTATGCCACTCATATCCTCCACGTCCTTGTCGTCTACAAAATGGGTTTCAGTATGCAATTTCAATATATATGATGGTTTATATCACCTGGCAGATTGAGCTCCTTCTTCATGAGATTGGCACTGCACATGCCGCCCAAATAGGCCAATTCCTGCTCCAGTCTTATGAGACACGAGTTGCTGGCATTGATCTGAGCGGGAAAGCGAGAAAGACACATGGATTAGAAAGAGAAAAAGCAAGTGGGAGCAAGAGATTCTAAGGTTCAAAGAAAGCCTGTGGCGTTACGCATCTTAGTCTTTATTTATTTTTTCCACATATTTTTTGTATTTATTTTAAAATTTATATTTCTTAAATACTCTTTACTCACCGAAGTGGGATTGTCGTAGCCAACCACTAGACACTTGAAGCCATAGCGATTATTGTGCGGATCCTGGGCGTAGAGCGACGCCGTTTCCAAAGAGAACTCCACACAGTTACCAGGCAGGATGAGCACATTCTGCAGCCAAGTAGAGGCTCTGGAAGATTTGTCATCAACGGTTTTACGCTTGCTTTAAAAACTAAGTTCAAAAACAAAAAATTAACCAACTCACGTATTGAATTTCTTGACCACAATCCACTCCCGTTCGGTGGCATCCAGCATGCGCAGCGGTGTTGCACTCGGCGCACTCGCGGAGCCCGGAGCACTTGTTGCCCCCGGACTGCGGCAACAACTGGCCATGGTTAGTTGAACGCTGGCGGAACGGATATGATTGCTGGGAGCTGCTCCGCTGCCGGCTATGCCGCCGCCAGTGGTGCGTCTTCTATCGCCACCACTGTGCTGCACATTGTTGTCCGCCTGCTCCAGATAATCATCGGCATGCGGAACCGGCGCTGCCTGATGCTGGGCCGTTGGCGGTCGCATGGGTATGGACAGGAGCAGGTAATCCTCCAGCTGGGCAGTGCCGCACTGCGGATCAAACTCAATGGTCAGCCACTGGACGCAGGGCGGGAACTCCACGCGATAGCAACTGATGCTGGCACTCTTGTACGGATGCTCGCTCTCCACCACGCAGTAGTGATTGCTGGTGGTGCTGTTGCCGCCGCCACCAGCACCACTCTGGGGGGCAAACAGAGCCGGCTCTGGGGGGCGCTGCTCCTTGGACACATGCAGCTGATTCAGGGCAGCGATATGCGGCAGGATCTCCTTGATCAGGCCGAGAATCTGGACGGAGCTCTTGGGATCGCTGCAGGCCAAATTGGCAATGTGGGCATAGACCAGCGGCAGGAGTGTGTGAAACATATTGGAAGCGGCCAGATTAAAGACCTCCAGCAGCTGGACAGCAGCCACATGGCTGGTGAGACCAGCAGCTCCGCTTAAGCCACCGCCCCCGCTGGCAGTCATGTTACCCGCCTCCAGAGGTGCCTCCTCCGAGTCCGAGTGCTGCTGAGGCAGCGCTGCCGGCTGCTCGGCCATCTCGTACTCCGTGGTCCTCTCATTCCCATTGATGGGCACACTCTGGCACTGACTCTGGCCCTGAAGCTGGCTCTGGCTCTGGCTCTGACTCTGGCTTTGACTCTGACTCTGGCCGTTCCGCAGATCGGCGGCCGTCTCCTCCACACCGATTTCCGTGGCTCCCATTTCGATTTCCATCTCAAAGGGATTCGTGGAGCGCTTGTCAAACTTCAGGGTCTCCATGATGCCCTTGGAGAAGGACTCGATGCGTTTGCCCAAATCCCGGGCGGCGGATAGCTGTGGATCTGCCGCCGAAGCGGCCACCACAGTGGGCAAGGCAGCTGTCCGCGAATTGTTGGCCCAGTTGATGTCCATGTGCTCCTCGATGGGCGTGATATTGTGCTCGGAATCAATGGTCTGCGTGTGATTGGAGCTATTGTCCGAGGGCGAGCACGAGGCAGCCATGGCATTCCTGGCCAGGATCAACAGTTCCGTGCATTTCTTGGTTATATCGGCTGCAATCTGCAGGGCTGTATCCCTGGTAGAGACTTCGTGTGGCCCCAGGAGCAATGGTCGCTCCTCCAGTATGGAAACACCACCCCCAGTCGCTGGGTTAGTGTTACTAGTGGTGGTATTGGTGTTGTTCCCGTCCTGCTTGATGGGCGTGCTGTAGTAAAGGATGCATGGCAATTGTCCTCGGGCCGGCGTGGTGCCATTAAAGCTGAGATCGCAGGCATAGAAATGGAATTGGGCGCCACAGGGTCCTCGCAGCACTGGCATTCCAGCATCGCCGGAACAGGTGCGTGCTCCTTGGGAGCACAACCTCAGGGCGTAGCGTGCATTCTCCTTAATATGCACCGGATGATCAAACTTGATCTCCGCCAGATCATTGTGCACCGCCTCCTGGTCATATGTCCCCGAGACGGACTCCAGAGTCTCCCACTTGTGCTGCGGCTGCAGATCCGCCGTATTGTCGTAGAGCAACTCCAGCTGATAGTCATAGCTGCCCGAGCCCGAGTAGACCATGGCACCGGCAATGGCCACACCCGGACGATCCACGGCAAAGGCAATGGCATCGGGACCAAAGTTACCCGTGTTCCACGTTCGACTCACATCGCAGCGGGCGAAGCGGGCGCCGGTGGAGTGAAGGGTTCGCGGTGGCAGAAACAACTTGTCGTACTCACCCATTGCCGTCTGGTAGACAATCTCGGCCAGCACCCGGGCCAACAGGTGGCAACAGTTGTCTATCAGGCCCTGATTGACCGTCTCCTTGGCGTTGTTGTGGCCGCTGCTGCCGCTGCTATTCCCAAAATTCCGACTGTAAATCGCCTCAATTCGCGAGCGAATGGGCGTGGCTATAATATCGAGGAGACGCACCAGCACATCCTTGAAGGTCCACGAGTTGCTCAGGAAATCGCTCTTCTCCTGCTGCGTCCGATAGATCATCTGCTCGACCAGTATGGGATACTGATGGGCATCCGTGGAGGAGAGCATGGGCAGGCCAGAGTTATCGCTGGGACTGATGATCGACTGGCGTTCATTGCCCGCCGCACTTAGCAGTGAGAAGGTGGCCCTTAGCTTGACGCTGGGTGAGCATAAGCCTGCCAGAATGGCACTTAGCAGGCGGGAATGCAGAGCACCGCGATCCATTTGGCCAAGTAAATCGCAGAGGCAGTTCCATTTCAGCGACGATGTGGGATAGAAGGCATCGAAGCAGGCCACAAAGCTCAAGTGGCACTCGTCGAGGATCTCCAGGACCAGTTCGTAGCCTGCAAACGAGAGAGATTCATCATGGAGTGGGAGTTTCCCAACGGGGATAATCTCTGAGATACTCACCCTCATCGGTGGCTATATCCTTGAAGATGTCGTCGCAAAAGATGACTATGAGCAGGGCTCGCACATTGCCAATGCACTCGGCCAGCTGTATGTTCTCCATGTTGGTCTTGCGTGTCTGCGGCGTGGCTCCTCCTCCTCCTGCTGCAGCGGCTGTTGCTGCTGCTGCCGCCGCCGCTGCCGCCGAAGCGGATGTAGATGGTGCTCCACCGCTGCCGCCACTACTGATCATGGCCGGCGCTGGTGAGGCATCACCAAAGTATTTGGCCATAACAGCGGCTCGAGGAGCTGAGCTCTTGTCCCTGCCCGCCTTGACCTGCATCTTGGCCAGGGCAGCGGCCACTACGCCACCACCTCCTCCTCCTCCGCCAGCACCAGCTCCTGCCTGGTTTGTGGAGGAGCTACGCTGTGGATATATCTCGTTGGTATATTTGCGCAGCAGGCGCAGACAGGACTTGATCACATAGCCGAGGTACTGCAGCGATTGCTGCAGCTGCAGTGGCCTGGATCTGTCGCGCTCCTCGCGCAACTGCAGCTTAAAGCAATCCCAGGCCCAGCTGAGCAGCACCACCAGACTCTCGAAGCACTCCCGGCTGACGCTGTTGGCAAAGGCACGCGATATCCGCTGGACAGGATCGGCATCCATCTGGGCCGGCGTTTGCTTGCAATCCTGCGTCACGAGTCTGTAGAGGATGGCCGGTATTTGGCCCGAGTTGACATCGGTGCCATTGTTGGCCTTCTTGCTGGACTTGAAGGAGAAGACCACCTGATCCTCGGTGGTGACCGATACCTGGCCACACGACCCACAATCGGAGGAGGGTCCCGCGATTCTGGCCCACACCAGATACCATCTACCGGCCACCGCACTCACCGGCTTGGGCAGCAATATATGATGCTTGCTCCTGGCGCCGCACTCGTAGGGCACCTCCTTGGTCTCGCTGATGAGAACACCCTCCTTCTCGTAGCCGCCACCATCGCCGCCCAAGTCAAAGAGCTTCAGCTTGCAGCTGTACTCACCGCGACCGCCGAACATCCCAAAGCCACAGATCACAATATCCGTGTCGGCGGAGAAGCGTATGGCCTCCACACTGTGTCCCGAGTAGCCCCAGCCGCCGCCAAAGTTATCGAAGCGACTCACCACCTGGTATTCGCCGCTCAGCGTCTCGGCCGTCTGTTGGGTTTGCTTGAGCAGCGGCTGGTCAAAGCAGCCGGGGATGTTGTCCTGCGCCGAGGTGAGAATGTCCAAGCAGGCCAGCAGATTCAGCGAGGCCTGCGACCGGGCCACCCGAGAGTCCACGCGATCCGGCAGGGATAGCTCTGGCGAGAGCAGGGATCGATAGTTGGCCGAGTTCTAAAAAAAGGAAAGGGTTTAACCCTCGAAGAAGAAGTCGAAAGGGTTAAGGGAACTCACCGCATCGCTCTCATTGATGTCGCTGGCCACCACATTGTGGCAGCGCAACTTTCGGGCTGCTCCATCGAATACCCACAGCACATTGTAGGTGGGATCCATGGCAAAGGCCAATTGTGGTGGCATTGGTACGGGTTCCGGGGAGCCGCCACCCTGCCGCACACCGCGACGCTGACGCGATGCAGTTGCTCCACTGCCACCGCCACCGCCAGGTGTTCCAACTCCTGTGGCTCCTATTCCAGCCACTGCCGTCGCCGGAGATCCCATCTCTGGGGGCTGATCTTCAAATATTTGATTCCTGGCCTCGTGCATGCTCCGTGACATTTGCTCATTGATGGGCACACCAGCGGTGGCTGCGGTTCCCGCCAGAGCTGTGAGTAGCGATGAGGAGGCAGCGGCGGCATGTGCCGGCGATTCAGCGGTTACAGGGGTTCCAAGCACATCCACATTCCTGTTGATTTCCGGCTGCAATTGTTCTCCCTGCTGCAGGTGATGATGATGTTGCTGCTGCTGCTGCTGGTGAACCTGCTGTTGCTGCTGCATCAGCTGGACAAAGTTGGTCTGTCCACGATAATGGGCCGTGCAGCTGCCATCCCGACGATTGATGGACAGCGTGTGGAAGGACAGCGGAATGCTGGGAATAAGCACTAGTTGGATGTTTTCGGGATTAGCCAGGATAGCCAAGGATCACGTTTAGGAGGAATCCACTTACATATCGTCTTCTTGTTGGCCACCACATGCATCTTGGGCAGCATTTGGGCTGTGATCAGGGACTCGTCAATCTTAATAAAGGTCTGATCGCCGTTGGCCCCAATCCAGGTCACCTTCTTGCCATAGCTGGGACCCAGGCCACTGCAAGGGACTCGAAATATAAAACAAAAATCTTGAAAGTCTTTAAGTGTGGCTCCAACTTACAAAACGGCGCCTGGGGAGCAGTTCCACAGGAACTTCTGGCGCTGCGTCAGAATCGGTGCATTGAAATTCGGTATTAAAGGCGGCGTTTCCTTGGAACCACTGGGCTGTACATCCGGCCCAGGCATGCCCAAGGGTGCAGTAGCTCCGCCAGCAGGTGATCCAACAGCTCCTCCTCCTCCTCCATCGGAACCCAAGCCCACCGGCGACTCATCCTCCTGGGCCTGGGCTGGTTTCTGTATAAAATCACTTGGCAAGCGCCCCAGCTGCCCTTTTTGGTAGTTGCCAAAGGTATAGACCATGCCCTTGGAGGTGAGCAGCACCGTGTGATTGCTGCCGGCTGCCACTTGGCTAATGGCACCCGACACCTGGACACGCACTGGACCACTTACCGGCTGAAGATCACCGCTGCCCAGCTGCCCGTACTGATTGCTGCCAAAGGTGTAAACCTCGCCGGCCAGGGTCAGCACCACCGTATGGTGGAGGCCACAGGCCACCTGAACCACCGGTGCGGAGCTCGTTAGCTGCAGCAATTGCGGTGCCAGTGGGGCCACACGCGGTGGATCCTTGTCCAGATCGGTGGGAGTGGCGGCACCACCGCCAGCAGCTCCCGTCTCCAGTTCACCCTTACGCTCCTTGCGTCGCATAATGAGGGTCTTGGAGCGTTGCTGGCGCTGTTGCACATCGCTGGGCGGAGGCTTCAGTTCCGTTTTGGCTTCTGGAAAAGGAGAAAACCAAGAAGAGATTACAGAACACAGAAGTGAAATCCTGCTTTTTGTGACCCACCATCGCTGTCCTGGAGGGCAATACAGGCGGCGCAGAGACCGCACTTGGCGCACCCAGCATCGCCATGGCCACAGGGACAAACACTGCCAGCCAGACGCTGCTCCAGCGGCACATTCAAGGCCGAAACGCAGCTCACATTGTAGCCGGTGCATTCGCGACAGATGACACAGACCCGGCACTGGCCCTGCACCAGATTATGATCATCGTAGTCGCAGAGCGTGGAAAAGTCCAGCTTGAGGCGCTTGTCCAGCGGCAGAAGGGATGCAAAACAGGCGGCGGCCGTGGAGGATGAGGCAAACGGTGCCACATCCTTCACCGGCTGCAGCTTGTTGAATATCCTTCCGCACTGTCCCTTGTTGTTCAACCCAAAGGAGAACAGCTGCCCCTTGGCATTGAGGGCCACACAATGGGCCTTGCCCAGGGCCACCTTGGTGATATGCTGATCGAGCAGTTCACTGACGAAGCCCATGGCATCGCAGTGGGCCGTATCCTTGCCGTACATGATTAGTTTTCCCGTTTTGGTGACAAAGGCGGAGGTGCCATTATTGCAGGCCGCATGGACCACCACATGGCCATCGATTTTGGTCATTTTCTTGGGTTTGACAGCCTTCGGCTGCCTGCGATTCTTGCTGCTATCTCCATCCTCGCCGCGTCGCGCGGTTCCCGCAAAATAAACCGTGCCATCGTCGTTGACCAACAAAGCATGAATGCCATCATGACCCACCGCCACATGAACTATATTGGCCGCCTTCGAGATGATCAGTTCGGTGAGCTTCAACGTGGGCGTTCGACCCACACACTTGAGCCCCAGGGCCACCGATTTGCCATAGTAATAGACCCGGCCATTGCTGGCCCTCACCAACCCGAACTCCTTGCCACAGGCCATGCCCAGGACATCCACATCCGAATCGCGACACGGTGCCGGTAGCTTGGGCTCAAAGCTATTGTGCGCCGACTGTATCCGCTGTATTTGATACTGATTGAGCAGCTCATCCTCAAAAGCGGCATAGCCCAGCGTGCGAAACTTTTTCCTGGCCAGCTGGAGGGGCAGCTCAAAGGGCGGCGGATCAATGTTGTAGCTGTTGTGATACAGATTCAGTTTCTTCACCACCAAAGTGTCCTTTAAAAAGAAGTAAAAAAATAAAGAGAAATTCAAATCAAAGTTTATATTCCCCTAAAAAATCAAAAACTCACATCGCGATTGCTACAAATGGCATGCAGGGATTCATCGTCCGTGAAGAGCACATAGTTGAGGCCCTCGCGTATATGGAGCATGCTCAGGGGACTCATTGCCTTAATGGCCAGCGTGTCCAGGCCAACCATTTGCAATTGATCGCCAGCACTGCGGCGACAAGTGCGTCGAAAGTACAGCTGTCCAGCGCTGTAGCCCAGCCAGGCGCTTCTCTCGTGACTAAAGTCCTCGTTCTGGGCATAGACATGTCCCTTGTAGGAGCCCCCAAACCCAGTGCCAATCTTCAGCAGAGTGCCACCGTACAGCAGATAAACAAAGACACCATCGCAGGCCATTGCCGGAGATGTGACCGGCTGACCGGTGCTCAACGCCGGCAGCTTTAGGGAAAACTAAAACAAAGACAAAAATAAACATTTTCCCTGAAAGACAGTAAGTAGTAACTCACCTCATCAATCAGGGAGTTGTGCGGCACACCGTGGCTATGAAAATCCGGCCTGGTGGGTTTATTCAGCGCCGCACTGACCACCGTGTGCTGCAACGTGGCCAGGACAACCGGCAGCTGTACAATCTGAGCCGAGAGCTGGCGCGGTGTCATCAGCATGGCTGCAATGGCCTTGAGCATCTTGCCAGTGTCACCGCGGGCAATGCACAAACCCAGAAGGGCGGCACAGGCCATGGCCGACCAGTTGGCCTCCGCTCCGGTGGCTGAATTAAGAGCAGCCGGCATTGTGGCCAGATCCAAGAGCAGATCGTACAAGGGATTGATTAGCTCCTCGGGCTCAAACTTGAAACTCTCCGGCTGCTGGCCTTGGATCACGTCCAGCAAGGCCTTCAGCGCCTTGGTACACAGCAGGGGATGGACATGACGGGCATCGGCAATCAGCTCAAACAGACTCCGAAGGCCGGCGCCCACGATAAGGGGCACGGTGGCATAGACGGGCTCCCGTTCGGTGGGCTCTTCGGTGTCCGAATCCGCATCACTGTTGGCGCTATCCCTTCGCGGACGCTTCTCGGCCGGGAGACCGGGTCCACCTACCACAACGGGTACAGGAGCGGGTCCACCGCCGCCACCGGCTAACATCACCCTATCACCGCCGGCACCGGCACCATTACCACCTGGCACCTGACCAGCTGCACCGGCCATTGCCAGTTGGGCGTGACAGGAGCAGTCCAGGATGTTGCTAATCATACAACTGTGGGCGCACATCATGCAGCAGGATGTACTTAGCGGCGTGTTCCATTTCTTTGATCCGGCATGTCCACCGGCCGCTCCTCCCTCCTGGAACAGGGCGTAACGGGTCTCCGCCTCGAGGACCGTTGACCGGATGGCCGAAAAGACGGCAAATTTGGACGCATTTGGATCGAGTTCAATGTGCGCCACAGGGAATGAGGGCAGGATTAGCAGTTGCTCCTTGACCAGCGGCGGATCTAGCGGATTCACCAAACCACCAGCCCCCACATTCCCCTCAAGAACCGCAGCGGCAGCAGCGGCGGCCATAGCAGCCGCTGACTTGTCCTTTCGACTTTTACGCTTTGTAAGCACCTTGCGTTCGTGTTGCATTTTTCTGAGGGAAACAAAAATTGAAAGAATAAAATTTAAGTAAAATAAATAGCCAACTTAGCTTCATTTATGTTAAATTATTGGTATATTAAAAATACATATACATATATAGATTTATAAAATAAAAACACTTAAACAAAGGGGTACGACTTGTTGATCTCAAGTCTGCTTAAGAATGCGTTCAAGAACCTAACCAGAGTTTTAACCCTGTGCTAGGTGAATTTTGACAACAGATATCAGGCCTAAATACTTCACTATAACTCTTAAGGTATATATATATTCATAAATAAAATTCAACATTTTTTAGAAACACACAAAGCAGGCAATAACAATTTCGTTTTACATTTAAGAACTGTAGACTAATTAAAAAGACACTAAAACTCGAACTATAGGTCATAAATCAAAAACTCATATCAGCTAACTGAAAAGGAAATCAAGCTTAATGCTTCGAGGACCTGGCCAAATATTGTTGCATATGTAAAGCTTTTTGCTCTTTGATGTCTCTTATCAGCACGCCGAAGCTTTGGGCCGCTACACTAATAACGACATACGTCCGGAGGCTGCAGCTATTTTGGCCATAGAGAGTTGCATAAATTGGCCAATAAGGTGCAAGCTTTGAGGTGTCGGTATGTACCTCTAATAGCCAACGAATAACTCAAAGTTTGGTTCCTGCAGCTATCTGACAGGTGGTTTTAAGAAGTGCGTCTTACTTTTTGGCAGCAGTTTGTTTTGTAAAATACAACTAACTAAACTATTAAAAAATGTTTAACAAAATTAAGGATAAATAAATAAAGCTTTCTGTATATATTTCTCTCTTAATAGCCTGGTAAGTAAAGCTAAAACTTTATAATTAGAATTAAAGTCGTGTGTACGTATGTATCTTCTGTTTTGACCTTGATTAAGGCTGGCATGTCGTTGCCAAATCATATGAATATCCTTGAAAAACTTAAGAATGGAATAATATTCAAAGTTGTATTCAAAAATTTACTTCGAATAATTATTAAAAACTAGAAAACTGGAATTGAGTAAACTGGGAAACTAGAAAGTATTCCCACAGAAATATTTACTAAATA
>JAEIIJ010010200.1:0-14947 GCA_018904815.1 Drosophila ogumai | reverse complement strand
GTGCGATGTTTTTACTGGCTAGCACAGAGCGGGAGAACGAAAATGAGTTATGTTAATGGTTAGAGTGCATGCTCTAGGCAGTGCGATGTTTTTGAGTAAAAAATTCGGAGATTAACAGAGTCAAATTGAGTGGAAAACATTATTTTCTATGCCAACATTTTCACTCATTATTTTTACTCATTGCACAGATCAGTGCATTTAGTCATTTTAGCTCTCCTGTTGTTGCAGAGTAGTTGATTAGAAAAGCAAACTGGCATAACCTATTTATCGCTAAATTGTAACTAAAGTGTGATATTAAGATGACCCATAAATCCGGCTGACTTAATGCACTCATAATGCGGCTAATTTGAATTATAAATACCCACCGATGGGTGCCACCTGAAGCACATTAATGATTAATCCAACCAAGACGGAGGCGATGCGATGGCGACGACGCACCGCACTCATGAATACTCATATAGCCAGATCCACAGTCCGGCGGCGGTGGCCGGTGGTGGATTCAGATGCGGCCAAGGTCGGTGCGATTTTTGCGTGCAATTAATTGGCGGCGGGGCCGAGAGAGCGCAGAAATTATAACACATTATCAGGTGGCAGGTGTAGTCGGCGCGATTCCATCTCCCAAGGCGGAGCCGGGCCCGAGCTACTTAGCCATGCTAATGCGAGCCCGTCTAATTGATGGCTTCATGCGCAGCATACTTAAGCCGCTTCCCATTGGAATCGATATTCGAATTTCCAATTTCGAATTTCAGGAATCAAGAAATGCCAGACCCAAGTCCGAAGAAGCCAAGCAAGGGTTTGTCACCTCTGTCTTTTGCCGGCTTCCCTCATTTGTTGGCCATTGACAGCACTACATTTGCATGAATACATATGTGTGTATGACAGTGACAAATTGGCTTTGTGAGTTATAAAGATTCTTTTGACTGAATTCTGGCATTTAGACCTTTGGATACCCTATTTAGGTAGGCTTCTATCAAAGGTATAGAATTTTTAGTAAATTAATATAGAAAATAAGTCTTAAGTATCCATCTTTCCCAAGACTCCTAAGAATAACAAAGGTTTTGTCTTGAATGCGGGCTAAAGGTAAATTTGAATACAAAAAAAATCGGTTGATCTTCGGAGTTATAGTTGTAAAATACAATCTATCTGGCTCTCATACTTATCAAGTGGTAGTATTAATTTTTAAACCCATTTAGAATTATTTTCTTTATTTTAAAATAGGAATAATTCAATAAAAGCCTGTTTTTGTTTTAAAAAGCTTAAAGGCTTGGCTTACCATGACAGTAAATAGTACATATTCTAGCCGTAGCCATAGCAGTAGTACCCTTTTAAGCAAGGGTATGGAAAGACAATCACCTGGCCAAAAACCGACTGGCTGTCTATCACTTCATTCTAGAGACGCTGGCAGAGAGAAGGGGCAGCGACGCGATGCCGGCAAAAACGGAACTAGTTCAATGTCTGCTGCGCTCTGCACGGTCAGCACAGTGGGCACCGGCTATGGGGAACTCCGGGTCACTGCCCAATTACCAGTATTTTTCGCATACATTTGGTTGTGCAAGCGCAATTACGGTGAATTAATTACAAATAAATTAAGTGACCCATCTAATTGCACTGCCCTGCGATTAGATCACACTCCATCGATCCCGTTCGACTGTATTACATAATACAGTGAGGGACCTTTACAGGCAACTACATACTGAAACATGTACAAAAATAATATAATTTTTTAAAATTTATCTAAAGTTTAGTTTGGCTATTATTTTCCCTAATTAAGGCTGCTGTTTGTTCTATCTTAAGCTGGGCCATCGCAGGCAATTACCACTGTACATGGTGCAGTGCAGTGCACTCGCAAATTGCATTTAATGTTGTCATTGGCTTTAGACTGAACTGGCAGCCAGCAACCAGCAACCAGCAACTGGCAACTGCTGACACGCAACACGCGGCGGCTAGTTGCAACTCGGGCTTTTGGGGGGGCTGCTATATAGCATATATACCCACTCCCACGACGGACCTTGCTGGGCGATTATTAGCGTTAAATTACAATATTTAAGTCAACAACGGGCCAATATATTGTGTATTTATTTTAATGGCCGTTTAATTATGCCCCGTTCGAGCCACTTAGTTATTAGCCAAAGTGTTTACAGTTGCACGCTAATTAGGCACACGGCGACGACTCACCTTATGGAATTCCACCTCCGCACCATCGGCCACGCCCTCCAGTTCCCGAATATATTGCGGAAAGCTGTCCTTCACCGAACCCAGGGTCTCGTTATAGATTTGCCCTGAAAAACACACACACAAACCAAAGAAAAAAAATCACAGTGTAGGTGTCATCATCATCTTGAGAACTCTCTCCATCTCGTGACGGCGTACTTACTGCCTTTTGGGGACTGGTACAGAGGTAAGTAGGTCTCGTTGAGGGGCTTCGACAAGATCAGAAAATTCTTGATCATCGAGCCGAATGTGCGACCCTGCAAATATACAATTAACAATTCACCAATTAAGCAATTAACATTTACTTATTTTATTTAAACGATTAAATGCTTTCCAATCCCGACACACGATCTGCGCTCGAGGTGTTTGTTTAATGCAAAAAAAAAAATATATGTATATAAAAAAAGAGTCAACACAATGAAATCAAAAACAGAAACAGAAACATAATCGATCACGACCGATCGCAGTGTAAACAAAGCCACCAACTAAGGCACAAAAAATATGAATAATTATCCAATATATTGAATACCGTGAATACCGTTTGGCTTTAGCCAACGTATCCACGGATACGGATACGGACGGATCTGGCGGACAACGCCCCCTATAGCTGTCCATAAGTCACCACTAAACGTATAAGAAACAAAAAAAAAAACGGTATTAAATATAATTTTCTCAATTACAATAAACATTTCCCCTTTTTTTCTCTACACAAAGGCTTTTTTAAGGGTTCAGTAGAAAGGTTGAAAGCAATTTCTGTGGCCAAGTTAGGGAGCAACGATCATGGTTTAAATACTTTTTAATGCTGTAAAATATATAATATTTGGTTCTTTTTAAAGTATATATTTTTGACTATTCTATTTTAAGCCATGTTATTTTTATAATATTTACAAATACATGTTTCCAATGGTTTATAGATCTTCTAGTCTAAACTTTTCTTTTTTTGTTGTAGCTTAAAGGAACTTGTTTTCTGTGAATTAAAGTGCTTTTAAACTTTGAAATAAATTCCTAAAAACCTTTGTATAAAATAACATAATTTAATAATGTTTTTAATGTGTTAAATACCACACAAGACCTTAGGTTTTCTGCAAGTGCATGCAATTCTCCTGTACCAATTGGCAATAAAAAAAAAAAAAGAGTTGGACAAAGCCACGAGAATCACGAATCTGCATTACTTAGCGGCCTCTGGGTCCGGGACATGTCAAACAAATCGAGGGGGTCTTTACTTGCACCCATACTCATATAAAACCATAAAGATAAACCTCATCTGGGGCTAATTTTTAGAGATAAAAAATTGCGACTCGTGCAGTTTGTGGGTTATCAGTTGGAAAGTAGGCTAAGATAGGTGTCCTATATACCCCAATTAAAATGGGTTTCTTGCTAAATAAATGTTTTATCATTCCCATATAATAAATAACTTCGGACAGGATTGCTTTTTAAATAGATACATCTATTATTAAACATTTAAAAATCTATTTTAATTTTACTTTGGTTTTAGTAAATTCATTTTTAGAAGGTATTGAGCTATAAACAATTATTATTTCATGATAACAATTCCTAGAACCTTTGAGTCTATAGAATATATACATCTATTAGCTGGGCTTGGCTTTTAAAAATAAATAATAATAATATAATGTTCCCCCAGGTTCCTCTAAAAATAAATGTGAAACAATGAAAGTCACAGAACTACCTTGAAACCGATTAGAAATTCAGCTATCGTGACCAACTCCCAGCAGGTGAAGGAAAGGTCGCTGCTGGGGGGAGTGGCTACTCACCATGTCGAAGCCCACCTCGTAGTGGGTGCCCCTCGTGTACAGGACGGGCACTGCCTGGCGACGTGGCAGAATCTTTCCAGAGGACATTGTCCTGATTTGTGATATATTTTTTTTAAGTAAAGATACTTTTTAAAATGAAATTTACAAGCTGTGTGCCGGTACCGATACTTTCTTATCGCAGGGGAAAGCTACGAAAAGCTCTCTTGCAATCGTTGCAAAAAAAAAAAAAAACAAGAAAAACAAAAAAAAGAACTGAGCTGACAGAGTCGCCGCTGATGATACGATAGGGTTTAATCAAAAACAAATACGTTGTTTTAGGAGACCAGCTGATTTGTTCTAGAGCGCTTGAAGGCAGAATTCAAACTGATTTGTTTTGTTTTGACGGCGGCGACGGCAACGCCTGCTGCCACCAAAACGTCGCTGTCGACGTCAGCCGAGGCAGCAGCGGCAGCAGCAGCAGCAGCAGCAGCAGCAGCAGAGGTGGCTATATCGATTACAGCGTTTATTTTCTTAACCCATTAACAACCAAGAATACCTGCTTACAAACGTCAGCGAGTCGAGTTGGAAATATATTTAATTATGATTGGACGTTTGGAGAGACGTCTATGCTGACCTGTTTTTTTTTTCAGTTTTTTATGCTTTATGCAAAATTTAGTTGGATAAACTTGATTTACCAATTGAACTTTTGGGATAACTAGAAAATCTGATTTACTGTAAATTTCTTAATATTTTTATTTAGACGCTTGCAAAACACTTAAGGAGTCATTTCTGAGCCTATAAATCATATATGTTTTTGTTTAGCATCAACAGCCGAGTCAAACTAGCCATGCCAGCAAAAAATAATACATTTTGTACAATTTTTTCAACATTTTACATTGCAAAAATGGTGAAAAAAAATTAACAAAGATATAAAATTGAAAAAAAAAAACCTTAAACTCAGTGTGCAGATTTATTAACTGTATTTACTCAAAACAGCTTTGCGAATTGAATTTAATACATTTTTGGCTTAGCTTTTGATTTTTAAATTTAGATTTTCCTTTAAAAAATATTTCAAAAAATATATGAATATTTTTTAAATTTCTAAACTAACAAAGCAGATTTATTAAAATTTTGGATATCATTAAGTGTTAGGTTAGCGTATTTATTTTTAGTATAAATCATAAATCACAAAAAGGGTGCTAATTGATTAACATGTCATGCCACTTAACTGTCGGATTATCCGATATCAAGTTGCAAGATTTATAGGTCAAATATTTTATATTAATTAATAACTAGCAAACATTTCTCTAAGCAACACAACTACTGATGTCATCATTGGCCAACAAACCAAAATTCTAAAGATTATTTTAAGGACTAAAATGTAAGTATACTTTTAATATTAAAAGATAATTCTTTGTTCTTCTATTACAATGAATTTATTTATTAATAACTTATAGGCATACCTTTTCTTTATACATTTTTCGAAAGAGACTAACCCTTTTAATGGTGAAAGATTATGGATATAAAATAGGCTTATCGAATTCTTGTCTCTTGTGGATATTAGAATGCTTTCGGCTGCTAAGTCAATTAGTCGCCGTCTAATAGGCTTTGCGACTTAATGGTTTTGTTTTATTTTCTTACCCTCTTCTCTTGCGTATACGTAATACAAGTGCTAGAAATAACCAATATACACCCTCCCCTTAGCCACCAACCCACTGACCATGAATATTTTGTATTTCTTTTTATTTTTTTTTGCCTTTGTTTGCGTGTCGATATAAACACGTTTTTGTGGATTGTTTCACCGTTTTCTTTTCTTCGAATTTATTGCCATTTAACTGGGTTGGATTTGGCGGGTTAAGCCCGGTGAGTTAACCCTTTTTTTCTGGTAAGTTTCCACGCCAAATGAAAAGCGTGTGAAACGGTGGATTCATCATTATTTATGAGATTTGAGATCAGTTTTCGGGCTGATGGATTTTCAGAATTTCCAGACAATCCAATGCGAATAAATTATATTCTCGAAATATATTCAATTGATAATTTAATTAGCTATGTTGCCGCCCGTCTTTTGTATTTTATATTTTGTTTAAGAGCTTTCCAAGTCCCCACTATGATGATGATGATGATGATGATGATGCCACAACTTTCTCAGCGCTCTTGGCCCATTAGCATCACAATTAAATGTTATTTTAATTTTATTAATTTGGTGGCAAAATAACACAGAACGAGCTGATGTTACTGCTGCAAAAAAATAGTTAATATACATGCCGATATTATATAAGTGAGAATAGACATCATTAATGGATGCGTAGCGATAATTTCCCCGGACTGCAATCGCAGAGAGAGAGGAGCGATCGCGATCGCGTCGTAGCTTTCATTATTGAATCTGCCTTAACTTTCGTTAGTCTGTGCTTTTTACTGTTGTTGTTTGGCTGGCGGCTAGAAAAATATATGCGACGCATTTCAATAATAATGAAAACAAAAGTTAAAACAAATAAAACGCTGGTCACAGGGCCCGAAACAACCGCTAGCAACTTGGCCAGAAGAGAGTGAGAGTGAGAGTGAGGGAGAGATGCTGAGCGGCCATCGAACGGTGATTACAAGAAATGGCATTTTACAGTTGCTTCTTCTGCGCTACACTCACCCAGGTGTGTGTGTGTGTGTGTGGAGCATTTGGATTTTTATATGCCGTTAGATGCGTTACAGAGGAATGCAGTTATCGAAAATAAAACGATTATTGCGATATATAATCAATATAAATAATATAATTTAATTTATTAGTGATTTAATAGGATGCCATTTATATGTGAAATTTAAAATATTACAATTTATTTAAACATAATGTAATAATAAAATTAATATTACTTGCATAATTTGTAAAATATTGATGGAGAGCCATATATCCCAGTCTAAAAGTCTTCTCTTGTTCTTAACCCATTTTCCCCATCAATTGTATTTCCCTTATCTAAAAATAAAATCAGCTTGTTACTACTATCTCTATAGAGCGATATCTATGTATCTATATATCTAAAATTTAAGGGCACAACAAAAACCAATAGATAAGCGAGCGTTTGAAAATAGCTGCTCCTTTTTCCTTGCCTCTGTAAAAAAACAATAATTCCATTAAAGGTAAGTTACACTCTTACTTTAAATATACCTTTTAAACTTCATAAAAAGAATCTTCTTATATTTAAAAAAAAGAGCATTTATCATTCGACCTCGCATCGTCGTGTTACGCATTTCACCCGCGGGCTCGTAGGTCAAGAGCTTGTCGTCGCCGGCACATTGGCTGCTGTATATAAATTTTGACAAAAGAAAGACTTCGGCTTAAACCGATTTCGGCAAGGCGGCGGCCATAAGCCACAAGGTGATGAGCACTCGAAGCGGCGACATGGCATGGAATAAACCCGGACCCCAGCAGAGGCTGCTGCTGCTGCTGCTTCTGGTTCAGCTGGCATCTGTGCTGGGATTTGGCAACGAGTATGTCCACATCAAGGTGCACGTGCCCAAGGAGGAGGCGGCGGTGGAGCCGGACCTGGGCTCCCACAAGGTGATCCACCACTACCACCACCATCCGCATCCCCATCAGCTGCTAAGGTCACGCCCCAGGCCCCGACCCAAGCCCAGTCCCCTGCTGGAGAGCGTAATCCTCTCGGACCTGGACAAGCCGCTGCACATGAGCGAGCATGCGGATTATTTGAACCACGCCAAGGAACTGGCAGACCATCTCACCGAGACATATGCCAAGAAGGCGCCGCCTCCAGTCCCGGCGCCGCCCAAGAAGAAGGTGAACACGTATACCATCATTGAGGAGCAGCACAGGCCGCACGGCTACGACTACGAGGATCATCCGGAGCACAGTGTGGAGACCTATCGGGTGATTGAGTCGCGTCCCAAGCAGCAGCAGCATCATCACCACCACACCGACGAGGAGGACGAGGATGTGGGCTATCACTATCCAGCGGCAAAGCCACATCACCATGGATCCCTTCACGGAATCGGCGCCTATGCAGAACCGGCGCCCGTCGAGGAGCCTGTCGAGCAGGAGCCAGATCACGGCTACCACTACTCGCCGCCCAGTCACGCCTACATTCCGCCAAACCACAGTCACGCCCACCGCAGCTCCAAGGCGAACCGAGCTCCAGCCTACACCCTGGAAGCGCCCGAGGAAGCCGCCGCCTTTGGATACGACTACTCCAGACCCGCAACCGCCGGCGGCAGCAGCAGCGACTTCCGTCCCTCCGTCCAGGTGCCCAGCAGCGATCCATATGGCGAGGAGGAGCAGCCGGTGGACACATACGGAGCGCCGCCGCCATCCCTTGCCACGCGACGTCGCCGGCCATCTCTTGTGGACTGGCCGGAGTCCACGGGATTCGGCAGCGGTGCCGCTGCGGATACCTACAGCGGAGTCGACAGCTACAATGTGGGGCACGTCCAGGGCTATGGATCCAGTGGGTATCAGTACCACGGGCCGTATCTGTAGGTGGTGTGCGCCACCTCGCCTAATCTAAGATCTATTTATTTATTGTTTTTTTTTTACCCTAGTTTTGTAAGTTGATCCAATCAGTCCCAAGACCGAAAATTATAAATAAATAGCAGTGGAGCGGTGTACACTGAAAGAAATGCCCTCGAATTATATATATAAAATATATATACATATATATAATATATATCCTTGAAGGGAATTTAAAATCGATCATAAATTAAGCGAAAAATGAAACAATTTCAATTTGGTTTTGTGTTTGTTTTTATTCGTTGGAACAAACTGCATATTTTTGTAATTAAAATGTTTTTAAAATTTTAATATTTTCTTTTTCGGAAATTCACAACTTAAAAAATCTATAACTAAACCAAAAATGCTTTAAATTCAATTTAAAAACCGTTTTTGTTTTAGTTTTTAAAAGGTTAATAAACCTGCATACTGAATTTAGGCTTTTATGGAAATCTATTTTTTGGCAATTTTTCAAAATTTTGATGATGTAACCCCTTATCAATTTTTGAAAAATATTATAAAAAAAATTTTTTTTTCTTCTGGAAATGGCCAGAAAGACGCGCCTGTTAATGTTGATCAAGAATATATATACTTTATAGGGTTGGAAATGTCTCCTTCACTGACTAAACTCATAATACCTTGCAAAATGTATAAAAATAGACTTATTTTCAAGCATTTTCTGATCTTGAAATTTCCCATTTAATGGTTTAACTTTCAAAAAACGAATGCTAGCCGTTAAATTATTTGATCTTCAGTTGGTAATTCAAGCTAATCAGTTAATAAGTGGTAAGTATACAAATTGACAAATTAGAGAATGCAGTCTTGCTATGTTCTTGATTCAAACATTAAATTCCGGTTCACTTACAAAGGTAATTAATTAGCTGACATTATTATACGGCTATAAAAGCGCTAATTGCAAAAAATGGTAAACAATTTTGATGTTAAAAAGTGCATAAGTAGGTATCTAGGAAAAATCAGGTTTATTCTATTTTTTATTTGAATTTTTCAAAAGGAAATTTTGCATTTATATGTAATAATAATAATTAATAATATTTTATTTAAGTTTTTAAGATTTAAGAAAGAGTGTAATATATTTTTGTATTTCCTTAATTATTTTTAACCCTGTTTTCACTTGACCAAAGCTTTTAAAACCGATTATCAATCGAGGAAGTCACTTAGATTAATGAAATTAAGTTGCCTGCGCGGTGGAGATCTGGCCCAGGGATAAGGACAAGCTAGCCTCAGCTGGCAGTACACGATGAGCGGCCGCCTGGGCCAGGTCCTGCAGTTCCATCTGCGTCTCTACCAGCTGCTGGGCTTTCATGGAATTCCGCTACCGGGCGATAAAAGCCCGGGCCGGATGAGGAGGCGTCTGCGGGCGTGGACTCTGTTCCTGCTGGTCGCCCTGAGTGGCCTGGTGTTGTGGTGCCTGACCAGTAACGATGAGTTCCTCTACCGGGGCGACATGTTTGGTTGCGCCAACGATGCCTTAAAGTACATTTTCGCCGAATTGGCTGTGGTGGCCATTTACGTGGACACCCTGACCAGTGAGCGGCACATGGCCAGCTTTTGGTGGCTCCACGCCAAGCTCACCCAGCGCGTGGGAGTGGTCAGTCTGAGGAGCGAACTGCGGCAGTACCGTCGCTACCTGATCTGCCTCTACGGGATGATGATGTTCGAACTGTTGCTGCATCTGGGTCTGTGGCAGTTCCAGCCGCTGACCCACCACATGGCTCTGTTCTGGATGACCTACGAGCCGTTGGTCTGCCTCACCTACATGAGGAACGTGCAGTTCGTGCTCCACATGGAGCTGCTGCGGGAGCAACTGGCCCACCTGGAGCGGGAGATGGTACTGCTGGCGCAGTACTCGAAGTTCGCCTGCGAAACTGGCCGCAGCTTTCACGGCTTTGAGGCCTTCCTGCGGCGCAGTCTGCTGCAGAAGCAGCGCATCTATAGCGATGTGTACGACATGTTCCGGTCTTTCCAAGGCGCCTTCAACTTCTCCATCCTGGGCGTTATGCTGACGATTAATATCCGCATTGCCGTCGACTGCTACTTCATGTACTACACCATCTACAACGGCATAGCCAATATAGGTGGGTGTCTCTTATCGGTGAAAGCGTAAACTCTAATTAACAATGCCTTGGTTATGCTTTTCTGAGATTACTACCTAATCCTGCCCGCTCTGCTGGAGATTCCCGCCTTCATCTACGCCTCGCAGAGCTGCATGGTGATTGTGCCGCGGATTGCCCACCAGCTGCATAGCATAGTCACCGATTCCGGCTGCTGCAGCTTTCCGGATCTCTCCCTGCAGGTTCGAACTGGACAACTAACTGGTGGTGGTTGTTATCCCATACTCACAAGGCTTTCCCCCTGCAGATCCAGAACTTTTCCCTGCAACTGCTGCACCAGCCTGTGCGAATCGATTGCCTGGGTCTCACCATAATGGACTGCAGTCTGCTTACCAGGGTGAGTATGCAAAGATTAGTGTCAGTTCCCTAGATGGTATCGTTTGCCCTTGCAGATTGCCTGCTCGGTGGGCACCTACATGATCTATACGATTCAGTTTATACCAAAGTTTAAGACTCCGTACATGTAGGATGGCTTTGACATTTCCAGAGCATTTATAATCATGCCGGAAATGGATAGATTATCCCACAAGGATTCCAATTATCAATACTTACTTTCCCTGCTCATTAAGAATAATTTAAACACCTTCATTTTACTTATTAAAGCTTTGTTATATTCATAAAATTATAAGTAATTACATAAATGTATTGATTTATATTTATATATCTTAAAACAAGGAGGGGGGGGGGCATCGTTTATAGCAGCGGGCTTCTTAATTTTCATTTATTTACAAGTGTATTCCTTGGGCACAACGAGGAGGAGGAGGGGAATGTGGTGGTGGTGTCCAGGTTCACATACTGAGATTTTTCCCTCCACTGCCATTGCCTTCGGTTTGTTGTTGGATCCTCTAAGAACAAAGGTGATTAAGGAAAACTAAGGTGTAAAGTACTAGCTGATGGCTCCGCGTATATATCCCCGATCCCGGGAATTGCTACAGACTACGGACTAATGCGGAAATATGTGTGTGGTGCGGGCAGAGCCTAATCGTACTCGTGACTCGACTCGCGCTTCGCAATCAGATTCTCACGCTCATCGTCGTTGCCCTCGATGATGGTGATGCCGCCGGAACCGCTGCCATGGTGATTCCGATTCACCGGCTTCACGCGATGCAGCGACTCCGTCAGGCCCGATCCGGTGAGCACCTCCACCTCGTCGTCATCCTCGTCGGGCACCTCGAAGTACGGATGCTGCGACACCGGCCGGAATTTGTAGCCGGTGAGCACGAAGAACACGTAGGTGGCCATCTCGCGGAACATCTCGTCCAGCCAGGCGTACTGGAACACCACCGTCATCTGGAGCAGGTCGACAATGATGCGCGTGAAGTATATGTAGCACACGATCATGATGTAGAACTGGCGGAAGAGCTTGAGCTTGCGCAGATTGATGGCCGCCTTGCCGTCCGAAGCGGATGCCTCGTGGAGATGCCGTATGGACCAAACAATTGGGAACAGGATGGCGCCACAGCATAGCAGGTCCACGAAGAAGAAGATGTTGTGCCAGGTGCGGAACTCGGCGTCGCTCTGGTCCGATTCGTCGGTAATGATCTGAGCCACGTTGGCCAGAACCTGAAAAATTGGAGAGATTGTGAATTAAGAGTTGGGATAAATGTAAATAGAACCCACCTGCAGTGGAATGACAATCATGAAGATCTTCTTGTCCTTGTCGGACAGAATGTGCTTGATGAAGGTCCAGCCGGTGCCAATCAGCACAATGGTGATGAACAGCACGGCGCCCTTGAGCAGGTGAGCAATGTAGTAGAGAATGGCCCAGGTTTCCACATGCTCGCCCCGCTTCTCAATGAAATGGTAGTTGATCGAGTGGAACATCAGGGAGAGGGACTTGAGGAACACCAGCACGGCCATCAGGTAATGGATTTTGTAAACGGTGTGCCTGTTGTGGGAGAGAGAGTAAAATAAATGGAAAGCGAGGTGGAAGGAGCTGCTAAACCCACTTGCTCTTCTTCAGGATGAACACCCAAAAGAGACCGGAGAGGAAAAAGAGCAGGCTCATCATGAAGTACAAGGCGGGCAGAGGCATTTCGCCAGCGGACAGGTAATTGCCATTGTTGTTCTCCTCAATGTCCACCTGAAAGAGAGGTGTAAGGGTAATTGGTATAAGTAAAAGCTAGCAAAGTACAGCTAGTTGTGGTCAAGACGTCTCTGCGACTGCTTTGAATAAAAGCGAGATAGAGAGAGCATAAACCCTTCTGTTTTACAAAATTATTATAGGTACTACCTCACTACCTTTCGTATGACCAACCTGATCCTGAAACACTTGAAAACCCTTTCCAAAACCCCCCTCTTGGTGCCACTTCTACTCACATTAAAGGACATAACCTTGCTGTGGCTATGGTAGTTGGGGCAGGCATGGAAGTACAGATTGTAGAGGCCCTCGTCACGCAGCGTGGCCACCAGCATGGAGAAGTTGAAGCTGTAGTAGTTGACCCCATTGGCATCCGTCTCCCTGAGCAGCGGCATTGTCGAGTCCTTGCACAGGTCCTCCTGCGATTGCTTAAACGAGCTGACTGCGTATAAATCGTCTTCTGCATCCGATTCGTGGGGCAAAAAGTTATTCACTGCATCAGAGTCTTCGTCCTCGTCTTTCTTGGCGGCATCGGGAACAGAAACAGGAGCTGCCACCTTGGTTGCTTCTATGGCTTCCTCCTTAGTTGGCTTGGCTATTTTAGAGTCCTCTTTTTTGGCCAAAGGCTCCGCCGGTTTAGTTTCGGGTGTGACCTTGGCGAGGGGTTCCGCTGGTTTGGGGACAACTTCTGCTTTAACGCCAACATCCTGCTTGACGGCCTGAGTTTCCTGGCCAGCAGCGGCAGCCTTTGGCGGGCCGGGAACTTCTGCAGGCGGCTTCTTGGCAGCGGTATCCTCTTTTTGGGCCACAACCTCATCCTTGGGCAACTCAATTTTACCAGCCACCGCTGGCGAGGATAGCTTCAGGTCTGCCGGCGGCTCCTGCTCTGGGGGATCCTCCATGGAGTCATCCGGGTCTTCGCCCAAGTAGGGCGGCGGCGGCGGAGCCTCACGCGCCTGGCGAAACAGCACCGAGTCACTGACCTTTTCCAGGCGAGAGTTTCGCTTGGTCCGGGCGGTGATGTCCTTGTAGATGTGCATGTTGGCCCATTCCGGCGAGCATTTCACCAGGACTCTGGAGGGGAGAAAGCGGAAAATAAGCGTTTAAGGGTTAAGAGATCGAGACAAGATGCACATACTTCAACTCCTTGAGATCCAGGACGAAGAAGAGTATGGGTCCACTGGTCTGCAGCTTGGGCGGCTCCTCCAGAATGCACTTGGTCTGGTGCGAGTCCAGATACGGATTCAGCTGGTCAATGGTGGTCTTGTCCAGCGACAGGCCCAACTAGAAGACACACAGTTAGACCGGCTTGAGGTTTGACGCCGCAGGTTTTCCTTACCAAATCCGTGGGCTGCTCCTCATCGATCGTCAGCTTGCTGAGCTGCACGTCCAGGTGGCCGTTGGTGTAGAACCCGAAGGTGCTAAGTGCGATGTACGGACGCCTGTCATTCTGCAGTTGGAGGGGCGAACCGTGTGAGTCAGGTGCTTCGGGGGCAGGAAGGAAAAACTGTACTTACGCGCACTTCCAGGTGGTGCTTCCGCGCCAGCACCGCCAGTGGAGCGGCCAGGAGCGCGACCATCACGGCCAGTACCACTATTGATTTAACATCCCCACCGATGGAGCGCATTTCCCCCGAGTTGCAGGCTTTTCGCC
This sequence comes from Drosophila ogumai, assembly GCA_018904815.1. Lineage (NCBI taxonomy): Eukaryota > Metazoa > Arthropoda > Insecta > Diptera > Drosophilidae > Drosophila > Drosophila ogumai. The sequence continues at coordinate 630 of JAEIIJ010010200.1, read as the reverse complement.
TATTTTTCCCAATCTCTCTCTGTCACGTCTCACGTCTCCCTCGTGGCACTTTCCCGGCGTGCGACGGAAACTAAGTGCTGCGGTTGCTGCGATCCGGACGAGAATGTGTCAATCGATTAGCCCCGTCCACGGCTACAGTTCATATTATTCACACTCGATGGGAGTTATCAATAACTGGGGAAATTAAAAGAATTCTATTTGTTCTGCACCGAACTGGCTGTGTGTGTGTGTGTGTGGGTGAGGGGTGTGACCAAGTGCCAGGTAGAATAAACCTTAAAATACCAAAACATACTAGAACAGAACAACTCGGCAGAAAGAATAACGGTCCCTTTTTTATTCAATTTTATTATTCAAACCCAATAATTATTCTGTTTTGGAGAACACGCTAAAGTTAGCTTTATAAATTAAATATAATATAATAACAGAACACTTGAACAAGTTGTTTAAAATGTATCGTTGAAATGTATTAGCAGGTATTGGAAATATAAGGAAAATCCCGAGTCCCCTCTACAAAACGGTTGGTCTCCTATCTTCATCCTATCTGTCCCTACAATCCCCCGATATCCTAAAAATAGCATTTCTTTTTTATTTGTTCTTTTTTTTTTATCAAAATCCAAAGTGAAAACCCAG